>JANRGW010021522.1:0-24883 GCA_024733675.1 Psilopsiagon aymara
TCATTCTCACAGTCCCTGCGTCTGCCTTCCAAGACTTGGGTGGTGTGGTCAGAGCATTTGCCAGTGAAGACTGAGGCGAAGAAGTCATTAAGAACTTCAGCTTTCTCCAAATCCAGGGGAGCCAGTTCTCCCGATAGCTTCTGGAGGGGGCCTACATTGTCCCTAGTCTGTCTTTTATCCGCTACGTACCTACAGAATCCCTTCCTGTTACCTTTCACATCCCTAGCCAAGTTTAATTCTAACTGAGCCTTAGCTTTCCTAACCCTGTTCCTAGCTTCCCGGACAACTTCCCCGTATTCTTCCCAGGCCGCCTGTCCTTGCTTCCACCTTTTATACGCCTCTTTTTTTCCTTCAGATTTTCCTCAGCAGCTCCTTATCCATCCAAGGGGGTCTCCTGGCCCTCATGAGGGCCAGTTGAAAAAAAAAAACAATCTGTAAGCTATTTCTGAAGGTGAATAGTGAAAACAAACTCAAAAGCATTACAAGAAGGTTTTAAGTTGACTCAGAGGTTAAGGCAGGATCCTGGAACTACAAAGAACTCAGGGGTGGAAAAAAGGGAAAAAGAAACACCTGTGGAAAAGTGTTTGGACACTGGAACAAGTGTCAATACAAACAGGATTTGTTTACAATAGGTTATAGGAATGGGGAGAGGAAAACAGAGGTTTACCCAGTGATTTATCGCTGTTTAGGACATTTTGCTGTCGGTACAGTGAAGGCCTCCCAGAATCTGGTTTGTCCTCCTGAAAAAAACACAACAAAACAAAACCCAAAATAGATTCTTTGCATCAGACATCTCTTGGAAACAAACCTCTTGACAGTATCATAGAGAGGAAATTCCAGCAAACAGATGGCTTAAACAGCAAACCAATACAAGCAGTCTTAAAACTGTGCAACTGGAAGTGGCAATAGTTGTCTTAACTTAGAAGAAAATGAACTTTTGCAATGAAGTGCAACATTTTTTGAAGTTCAGTTACTCAGATTTTTGGTAGTGTTTTTCTTCTCAGTTATGGTCACTGCATGTATGGCAAGTCAATGAAAAATATATCAGATTTGTTTGGCAGAAGAATTTTGTTATACCTTTTTAGGAGGCGTGGCAGCAACTGAAGGGAGTGAAACATGCACAAAGTCATCTGAAGTGCAGGGTGGAGGAGGAGATGTGGCTGGCGTTCCCAAAGGTGTTCCTTTCCCCCCTGCTGAAAAGGAGGAGCAAACGTTTTCTCAGCAGGCTCCCACTGCCTCCCTTCAGCTGAATATTGTATGTGAAGAATTGTCCGTTTAAACACTATCTCAAGCATTTACTTCTTAAATGTCTTTCAACTATTTACCAACATAAAAGTGCACAGTTTCCAAAAGACCTGCTTCAGACTTTGGCACTTAACTCACTGTAAGTTAATTCCTATCTCAGTGCTTGCATTAGCACTGCTCCATATGACCAGGTACTCACTTAACAGAAGTAATGATGTAAGCCTATCAAATAGCATGGTGTGGCATTCCCATTTAAGAAGCTGACAGCAAAATTCGCATCCAGAATTTCTATTTTAATAAACTTCGAAGGTCTAACTCCAAAATTCAGCACGTACCAGGTGTGCCAAACGCTTTGCTGTAAGGTTGTGATGCAGACTGGGATGAGTCTGATGGGACAACTCCAGGGGAAGTTGGTGGAGTGGTCATACCACAGACTGCAGAAGGACTCCAGATGGTAACCTATAGAAAAGCAACACCCAACAAACACAGATCAGGGAAGCTCAGGAAGTGAATACATGAAGCATCTGCATCCAGGTTCTGACATAGGAAATCAGGTGGGGATTAAATCTGAAATGTACACTAAGTTCTGGAGAACTCATGACACATCTCAGAAACTTAAATTTTTAAGACTGTCAGGAGAAACTATGAAAGTAGTGCAGAGCATTAAAAGTGTGCTGTGCTTTGTCTTTTGCTTTACCTGCTGTAGCTCAGTTGACAGCCGTATTGACTGAGCGCTCAGGATCTGAGGTAGCTGCCCTGGCATTTGTGATAGTGTTAGACGAGGAGTAGAATATGGGGTAGAAGTCCCTGAAAGTTTACAAGAATAGAAAAATTAAAAGTATCCAACACATCAAATACAAGTCAACGATTTTCCTGGCTCATATTTAAAGGCTTTTAACCAAAGCATTTCAAATCAGTTCAACATACACATTTGAGGCTAGCAAATAAGAGATTTTTCTTCCAGCCCAAGAAAACACCTACTGAATATATGACATAAATTACAGCTTTTTTTGTTGTTGCTGGCTGTTTCTGGGGTGGTGGGAAGGCAACTTTGTGAACATGCTGTATGTCTGCATGACCAGAACATGTATCTGTATATACTGATCTTTTTTAAGTTATGGTTTATTTTCTGGTGCCTAAGAACTGGACCTTAAGTGGGATAAATTATTAAGATGCCTTTTTGCTATAGGGCCAGTTTTCCTCCAGAAGTTGGGTATTCATTACCTGTCAGACAGGTCTTACCATAGCTGCTCTGTGTGTCAATATAATAGCTGGCACTGGGGTCAGTTTGATGATGTTTTAAACTTGCGCAGAGTTTCCGAGACACAGAGGAATAGCCATCTTCATATGAGGCTTCTGCGGGGTCCAGGGAGATTTTGGCACATTCTATCACAACATCATGAGTTTCTAGTCTTTTCCACCTGCAGACAGTTTTTGGATCCAAAAGAGTAAGTTAGTCAATTATTGTTACAAACAAGAGTTCCTGGAGATAGGAGGAACTGGCTTGTAAGGTGTCTCGTTTGTTCCAGACAGCTTTGCATGCTCCCACCCAAAACTGGAACAAGGCACCACACAGAAATTGCAAAGAAGACTCGTAAGAGGGGGTCTCAAATAGGAGACAAACAGCTTTGACACAGAGATCCATAAAGGTCTGCCATGGAGCACTCTGGAAATGAGGAACAGCATACGAAGACTTGGTTGATCCTGAGCTTCAGCAGCTGTAGAAATCAGCTCAACTAGGCCCAGACGTTGGTGGTCAAAATTTAGATATGCCAGCAATGAGGAAATCTTAGATTATTTAAACAAACACCATCTGCAATGGCAGTTTCAGGTCTGTGTTTTATCTCCAAAGTTCTAGAATGATTTTAATTACTATTTCCTTCATTCTGAAAACTTCTATGTCATTAAATCGAGCAGCTAGATTAGATCACCTGCTATTTCAGGGGATGGAAATTCACTGTCTGGCTGAAGGCCGTCTACTAAAGGCTAAGTTGCTTTAGAATGTAAGATATTATGTACAAGATACCAAATCAGAAGGCTTCAACTGGTAGTTTTGTGCCAATTGTACTCCTTAGTGGTGCCACCCTCCCCCCTGTCTGGCAGAAGCCTGCAAAATTGAGCCTTGTGATAGTCAATAGGTTCCCATTTAGTAGTGTTTTCCTAGTGGCTCTGAAAAGCAGGGCAAGAGCACTACTGTGCAGCAACAAGAGTCAATTTCTCCTCTTCAGTGGCTGGGCCTGTGGAGACAAGAGAAAAGCAGCAAGTGGTGCTGCTGCAGGCAAATGAGCCTATTTCTAAAGAAAACTAATACAGCTGATAATGTTAAGACATACCTGTTAAAAGAATTGATCTGTTAACTGAACCAATATCTAGGTACCAAAACAAGACACACTGAAGCCATTTAAAACACTTAAATCCTACCAAGTACTTCAACAAATCAAAAAAATATGACCCAAACCATAAATCAAGGAAGTGGTAGTTTATTCAGTATAAGCAAACTCTTTTGGAACTTGATGAGGATGTTTAAGTTATAAAATTAAGGCAAAATCAACTGCTAAATAGAAGAGAGATTCTACCCCTGACACAAGATTAATTTTAAACCCTAACGCTCTTAATGGCTTTTCACAACAGTCTTTGCTTATTCATCCAGCTCTAGGCTTGGATGAAGAAAGTTTAAATGTTTACCTGGTGTACCTATGAATATGGGTGGCAAAACACCACTGGCACACATGGCTGCTGACAGAAAAGGTTTTGCTGTAGGGCTTGTGAAATAACCCCTCTAAGAGCTGCTTATTTATAGCCCTTCCTAATAGCAGAGCAAACGTATATACCTTCGTGGGTCCAGTTCATGGTCCTTAGATCCAGTCACCAATTCTGGATGAATTCGCACATGTTCCATCATTGGCTGGATGAGCAAGAAGAAGAATGTATTATCAGTACAGCATCTTTTGACTGCACTGAACTACACAAAGCTGATGAGGCATCTACTGATCCCAGTAGTTCAGAATGTTATATTAAACAGATAAAGCTAATGCATATCATCACAGCTTCAAGAGATGATACTGCTGCCACCTGAGATTTCAGGCTTCCAAAAGGCAGTTTTTACTCTGTTTTGTTGAGCAGCCCTCAGTTAAACCCATGTAAATGTATTAAATTGGCAAATACCTGCCTTTATACAGCTATGAACTCCTTGTCTCAGATAATATAGAAATAAGCAGCATTTTACCTTGACTACCTCTTCAAAGGTCTCCAAGTTTTCCTTCATACTGTAGTGAGAACGCAGAAAGGAGACAAAATTGCAAGGATACATTCCATAAAGACGATGAAAGAGAGCATAAACACTGGCATGAAGATGGACAAGATAAATGTCTGCCACATGACCTGGAAAAAGTAATTAAAATATTTTTCATTACATTGGAGAAAAGAACAAAGCTTCTAAGAATGCAAGAAAAGTACTTCAAAATTTGAAATGTTAACTGGAACAAGTCTTCTGAGATACAAATAGTCCCTAGAGAAACTGTGAAATCTGAAAGAACAGGCAACACCTATTCACCAGTTCACAGCAAAACTACATATTAAGATATGAACCATTAGTTCCAACCAGTATCCTGTCATTCTAGAAGCATAACATTTATTGTTTTACTCAGACTAAAACCTGAAACACCTCTGAACAGTGAGCCGGAGTCTGCAGGGCTGACTGATTAAAAAAGGTTTGCTTCACTTCAGAAGGAAAAACTAAGAGCTCGTATCCACACAAAGCAATTACAATGGACTTGAATCTTACCAGCTGTTCTGTAACATCCAATCCTATTTGCAACCAGAATGGCCCTCAAAACAGCATCTCCATGTGCTGAACACAGCACTTGTTCATACAGCCATTAGACACATACATAGGTAACAGCAGTGTTAGATATCAGACACCTTACAACAAATCCAATGTTACAACTGAGAGGACTAGTTTTACCAACTCTTTCATGACTACTTATAGTTGCACATTAACAGAAACTCTTACATGTTGCTTCTTCCCCCTCCCCATCCATTCCAGACAATCTCAACTTCCCAAGTATCTGCCTCAAGTGTTGGCATTTTCCCTTATCTATCAAGATTAATCTCTGCTTTTCACTGTCATCAGGCTAGCATTTCAGTCCACTGAAACTTCATGCAGTAGCAGTACCATATGGAAGAATCTAAGAGACTTCTGAATTTTAAGCAAAGCAGCACTCCCCAATGATAGCTATCAAAAATACTTTGTGGGCTTAATACATCATTTTCTGCATTTAAATAATCTCAGACCAGTAAGAGTCTCAAGAAGAAAGCGCTTAGAACTGGATATAACAAGGATACTACTAAACCATAACTGCATGCAACAAAGTTGAATTCTCACCTGGATTCTGCAAGCACCAGGCTGAGAGACGCCCAAAGATACCAAAGAAATCATGAAGGTACTGTTTGCCAGACTGAGGAATCATTGGAAACATGGTTATTAGCACTAGGACACCTGTGGTGAGTACTACTACATCTGTGTCAGTCTGCAAGAAGGGAAAAAACCTGCATTAGTCAGTTAAAAGTGCTGAACTTAATTTTTTCCAAGGATGAAATGAACATTGAATCATCATCATGGAAAAAGTTCTCTACTTCAAAACAGTCCCTCTGAAACCTATCATAACTTCATGGACCAAGATTCTTCTCCCTTTCATCTGCAACTCTAAGAAAAAAGATTCAGGATTCCGGCTCCTATTCTACTGCTGCTTCACTGTACAAAGATTTTACTTAGATAAAAAGGGGGTATCACCACAGTTCCACAACTGAGTAGAAAATGAAACATCAATGGTGTGTGAAACACCTTACGTACCACCTTCCTTCTTTCCCAGAGCTAAGAACACACTGCATTTAGAGTCTAGGAAACTGCAAATCTGAACAGGGTGCTCAAGGATGTTGACCCATTACCAATGCAAGTGCCAAAAGCTTTTCTATTAAAGCTGCTTGACAACTCTGTCTGCTAAGATTTCATAGCAGTGATTTAAACAGTAACTTATACCAAGAGAAAGGTACGTGGCAGTAAAAATCTTTAGCTAGATAAAAGAGTAATAAAGAATCAGATGTTAGGACAGTACACAGATGATGTTCAAACTCTTTTCTAGCTTAATGCACATTTTTCTTGGCTCCTCTGCTTTGTGAGGACAGGGGTGCAAACAGCACTGGTAGGCATGCAGGCAGGTGCTACCAAACTGGTCTTGGTACCTCTCAAGAGCCACCTGGGCTGATCAGACATATTTAGTGTTATGGATTTTTCTTCCTGTGTGTAATGTACCACCTCTGTTGTCCTTCAGTCTGATACAACTTTCACAGCACATTTCATGTTCATCCCTACGTATCTGACACATCCCTAGCACTTCACATCTCTGATCTGCTCCCACCAGCTTTCTCACACATTTCACTCCTCTCATAGTCAGATAAGACTCACACTGAAAAGGATAACAGAACTCACCAGGCACATCAGGAGTAACAGCACTTGTAGCTTCTTTTTTGGCAGTTACAAATTCATTGTATTTTTGTTTTGAAGCACACTGGCACTTGACTACATCATGCATTTTAATGCGACTTTAATGACTAATAGAAATTGTTCACTATCATATTAGATCATAATGCTGACAACACATCTTAGGCCTCAAACACTTTCTGCTCTTTATTACTGTTACAATATTGTACAGGATTGTAACTGCTAAATTTGCAGAGGGAAAAAGAAAAACGCAAAGCATGGGGAAACAGCTACCTCCTTATCTGCAGCTAGTAAAGGAAAGTCTGCTGATTCCAAGGTAAATGCAGTATGAAATAACATCTTCCACGACCCATCCACACTGCAAGTAAAGTATATTACCTTACATGCACAAGTTTCAGAATGCACTAACAGGAAGTTACTGCATTTCTCATTAACTTCACACTCAAGACATCCGTCAACTTCATCGATGGTCCTCTTACCCTTAACTTCCTTTTAAAAAAGTTGCAGTAAACTTTCCTAACTCAAAGTTATGCAGTGACAGTGGCTTTTAGGAAAAGATTGTCAGTAATAGCAGGATCAGCACAGAGTATTTAGTTAATATAACTGGCTCAGTATTTTAATCAAGATTTTACATTCTCTCACAGCTTAACTAAATGACATCAAAAGAGAAAATAATTACCTTGCATTAAAAGTGTACAATGATTTTATGGACAACACTGACAGTTCTTACCTTGAGACATTTAAGTAATGAGAGCAGGAGAGGTGCTTGGGAAAGTTTATGTTTCCAAGATGGTTGTCGTCTTATCACGTGCCCCAGCAGAGACAGAGTGGGTAAACGGGTAGCAGCTTTGCCCATATATTCATTAATTTTATCCAGTAGATGCTGATAGAGGATTTTGCAGAGAATGGTAAAAAAATGAAAGGTATTTATTTTTAACCACCCCATATTCTTTTTCACCAATCTATATTCAGCAGTTTGCCACTACCAACTATGGAAACAATGGACATTTTACAAATACACAGGATCTAAGAGCAAATAAAACCCAGCAATAACTTTAAGCCTGTTGGTAGTGAAATGCTTCCATCCAGATGCCGTCCCTGCACTTCAAAATGTTTATCATAAATAAATAAAAATCCAGTCAGCAGAAGTAAAACAACTTCTGCTATTCTCTCCATCTATCTAAAAATCCACACTTACTCTCAAAATATCCTATTTGTTTTAGGCTAACACATCCAGCACTGCACAAGCATCAGTAAAACTGCAAAGACAACATTAGTTCCCAGAAAAGCTTTCATTTTTAGGGGTTCTTTGACTAATTGGATCAGTTTAAGAAACCCAAGAAACAGAGAACTTTGAAGCTTTTTTAAAACTTAACTCCTCTTACTACAAAGACACTACATCTCTACAACAAGGTAATTCTATACTGCAATGGAAAAACAGAGGTCTAACAGATGCTATTTAAAGGCCGCTTCAATACCAGGATAAACATTTGCCATACAAAACAAGACTTCTTCACCTTGTCATGAGGCTCTTGCAGTGTGGACAATATATGCAGTGCCTGCTGAGAATTGGTTTCCAAGTAATAGTCCACCAGGCTGTTCACAAGCATAGGTCCACGGTCTGTCATTTGTTTCCAGCAAGAAAAACACACACATATATTCTCAATACACCAAAACCAAAGCATCTGTTACAGGGACATTGCACAACTTCCTAGAAACTATTACACAATTTATAACATAAACCAGTACTTGGTGTTTACAAGACATTTGGGAAAATGAGACCTCTCAACTCCATTTTCTAGTTCTTAACTATTCAAGCAGTTGCATTTGGCTCAGGGAAGGTAACTGAGGTTTTTTAATAACTAACAAGTACTGTCTGATCTCACGTGGGGCTTTTTATTAATGTTTATTTTTTGAATTAACAGAATCCTGCTAGTTCCCATAACGTGGATACCTAATTCTTTGTAGATACACTTGACAAAGTTTCATCAGCTCACAGCTTGAGGTTATGCCCTAGGAAAAGCTAGTCATTTTATGATAGCATTTTAACAATTATGTAACAGACTTTCCAAGAGGCATGCCACTAAGCAAAATGGACTGAAGAGAAGACTCAATCCTTACAGCAATTTCAACCCAAATATCAAGAGTTTCTTTCAAGTTACATTTGCAAAGACTGTGTTTGATAGAAAAAAAAACCCACCCACATTACCTCTATTGGTGTAAAAGCACAACCACGTCAAAGGATACATACCACAAATGAGATTATTTTTGACTGCAGCTGTTATATCTTCCAGGACACCCAGAATTGGAGAATCCAGCATTGAGAGGAGCTCACCAACATTTCCTTGCTGTGCCATGATGCACGTACTGACATAAATGTGGATGTTAAGATTTCAGGAGTTCCTCATTGGTGTCTCTCTTACTAGACTAGGAGAGAAGAGAGAGCAAACAAATGAACTTTCCCTTTTCCCTTTCCATTCAGCATCTCCCACCTCTTCCCTATTTCTTTTCTGCAGTATTGCACATTTAATACTGAAAGGATTCATGGAGTTTACACACCTGCAAGAAAAGCTGTAAGAGAAGAGTTTCCAAAGAAGCCAATGAGTCACAAGCAGGGTTTTCTTTATATTTTTGAGACACTAATCTGTTCTGCAGAAGGCACTGGCTAGCACATATACACTGTCAGAGCATCTCATTACCGTATTGGTTTTAATTTGCTCTCCAGGTCAGTCAACTAAGACTAAAGTTTTGAATAACATGCAGATAGCTTCCTGGAATAACTCCATTCTCACTTTCTTACAGCAATTCCTCCTCAATCAAAATTGCAAGTCCTTTGCACAGGGGTCTACACTCTGGAGACAACATGAATCTGAAGAGCCTTCTCCACTCCTGCGGCTAGATTAGAATTCACTGCCCTCAGCTTTGCATTACTACATACTAATAGATTAGTGCTTTAGTATTTGCAACATGGCCAACCTGGAGCTGGTAAGAAACTCAGGGTTACTACAGCTACTGCTCTCTGGCTAACCTGTGCATACTAAATCACTAACTTAGCAGTGCAAAATACCTTGTGTACACATATTTAGTGCATATAATTTACTGCATATAATTTATTTTGCACATAATTAGTGGATAGTTTATTAAAAACTTTGCAGTTAAACCCTGCAGAGATTACTAAATGCAACGGTGTGCAAACAACATGACTGGTCAGCTTCACAGTATGAAGCAGGACTAAATCTAGGCCATTCCAGGCTTGTAAGATGGCTTTCTCCCATGTAACCAGCAATGGAGGGATTCAGGTATCACATCTATCTATCAATCACAAAGTCAATAAAGTTTTTCTTTACCCACAAGAATTCCATGCCAAACCTTTCCCAGAGGCAGAGAGAATGTGGCTTCACAACACGCCTAATTCTTCTAGCAAAGGTTTCTTCTTTCCCCCTACTTCAAGCCAGCACATTTTTTCACTTCCTTTATGGAAGGCAAGACTGACACACATCAAGTTTACACACAAGACATTTTTCTTACTGCAACTGTGTATACAGCACCTGTTCTGCGGGCAAGCTGAGCTTCTGTCTGCAGCGCTGATAGCCACACACCTTTCATGATCACTAGTAAAGAAAAAGCATGAAGAGGTTAACAAAAAGCACCATTTATTTCTTCCTTATCAAAACTCGGATATTCAGAACACCATTGAAGTTTTTAGTAAGAATAGCAGAGCTATGAACCTCCTGCATGAGGAAAGTTAGATCTTAGTTTGAAAAAACATCAAAAAGCTTTGCACAGTTCCCTTTCCAGAATTGTGCACAGGTTAAGCTATGCAATAGCCTCAAACAAGACTGCTTTCACAACAGTGTAGTTTTGTACTGTGAACCTTCAAAAGCTGCTAGTTTTATTTATGTAGGGTGAAATATTACACACAAAGAAGTCTTCTCTTATCCTACCAAATTCCGAACCTAGAATAATTACCATAACAGTATAAGTCCTTAAATTCTAGTCAAAACATTGTCAATTTTAAATAATAACAACATAATTGCTTATATACATATTACTTTCTTGAAAACTCATGTATAACAACGTTTCTGGACAGCAGGAGTTAACCTGTCTACCAGTAAACTTTGTCATTTGCAACAGATCTCTCTGTAGTTGCAGAACTGCCCAAGGTCACTCTTATTAGGGCCACAAGACATCAGCTTACTTAATCTGGCACTGACTGCAAACTCAAAGGTGATAATATGGCACCACACTTCACAACAGGCATTTCTGTAGCAACAACCTTTTTTAAGTGTTACAGTAATCACTGCTTTAGAACACAAGATTACACGCACACACACACACACCCCATTCTCAGTGGTCACAGCTGTACAGTTCAAACAACATTTCAGTTCATCTGAAGCAGCCAACAGTCTCTAAACTGAGTGCCTCAGATTTAAACGCTGTTTCTTTGTAAGTCCCATGCTGGCAAGATGTTAAAACTGCACACTTCAAACTGGCTGGTAGTGTAAGCAAGACTTTCAACTAAAGCTAATAAAAGATAAACTTGGGGTGGAAGAAAGGAGTTGCTTTTTACTCAAACCAGAATGGATCTCTGCTTTCCAAAAATATTAGAGCTGGGATCTGTTGTGGTTTGGGGCTCTTGGGGTTTTTTTCCTCTACATTGCACAGACTTCCAAGCTTCAACTTGTTCCTCAAAGAGCTTGCTGTTTAGATGGCAAGCAATGTTCAAAGAGTGACACCATCCTTTCAGAAAGTTTAAAGCCACTCATCCGTGCAACCCAAGTAGTCAACCCTCCACTCTACTACTCATTTTCAGGAGTCAACTACTTTTTTAGTTTCTAGAAACAGCTGTAATATTTCATTTACTAAATTGCACAGATACCAGAGAAAATGGAGAACTACATACGGGGAAACACTTTACTACAAGGAATCTATTCTTTTATTTCTGAGAACACTATCTCTGAGACTGTAAAGGTGCCCCAATTTCTATCAGGAAAGAGGCTCAGCTATGGTTAAGCAATAAATTCACCAGCTTCCTAAGCAACATGAATTAGTTGTTTAAAGTCTAGTTAACAAAAGAGATGCATGAACACACCCCCAAACCAGCTGCAAGCAAAACCTGTTTGGGGAATTAAAGCAGCATGCATGCTAGTCTCTGCTTTTTTACCCCATATAGACCTTGACAACTCTCTTTTCTGTTTCCCCACCCCCCACCAGAGTGAAAAAAATTATTTTTATATTTTATTTTCCTCTTGAAATACCAGATCTTCTCCAGTAAGGACCTCAACAGCAAGTTTCACTAATTCTAATAGGAAAAGCTACAGCGTAGTAAAGTCAACATGCCTTTACAGACACTCTAGGTGGGTTGTCGAGGTCAGGTTCAACAATACATTTGCAGACAGATGGGAAATCACTGGTTTAAATGTTCAGTAGGTAAGAGGATTTCAAACTTCACGCTACTGGCCTGATGGCACACATAGACACGACAATCAGATAAAAGCAAGCTTCGTAAGGCAAGCTTTGTTGCAGACAACTATACACATAGGTAATAATTTCTCAAACTCCCTGAGACAGATGCCCCTGGTGACCTTATGCCAATAAATTCAGCACAGTTTAAACAAACTTGCCAATCAGTTCATTGTGCATTGAAGTACTTCATGTAAAATGGAACAAGCTCCACTCCAAAAGTCTGTATTAATGACATAAATAAAAGTACTTCAAACCCCATCTAAAAATGAGACAATATTACACACAGGTAGTTCACTAGGTGGGCAGTTTACCTGCTGAAGTTTATAAACACCAGTACAATGCTGTCACCCTGCTACACACAAATAGCCACATCTCACAAAAAGCAAATCACAACTTTCTCAATGCAGGAGCTCTTGTAAATTAGTGAGGAACAGATTTGAAGTCCTGAATCAGATTGAGATCCTCTAAATCATATTGGGTCCATGATACCCAACGCAAACGAACAAACCAGGAAATTCCAGCAGTAGCATTAAATCACATCACACTTATTTTAAGCAAAGACAGCTGAATAATTACTTTTGAGCAACAGGCTTTTAACTTCAATCAGAAACACCATGTTCTGGTAGACGAAGTACAGTTCCCTGGGCCCACAGTGTCAGCATGATTTATGATCAGTCCCACCAGTAACTTGTGATGCGATTTTCACACCTTGTAGATAAGGAACTCAGGACAGGTTAAGGAACACTGTAAACCAGCAAGATCATCTACTGAATGCCACAATGTATATGCCATAATGTACAGTAATTTGTATCTGGGATTGATACAACATCTATGGCAAACTGAATCTCCCTTAAATCTTTACAGTATTCATATCACAGCCACTTCTCTCTTCTCACATACACAGCAAACAAGATGAGCCTCTTTAATGCTTCCATTCCCAGCTATTGCAATCATTCCCCTACTAGCAGGATTTCCACACCCCTGAAACCTTACTTGGAACAGACAGGGTTAAAACAGTCAGCAACTCCTCCATATAGTTTGAGTCACTGGCTCTTCACTAACTTTTGAAATGAGTTTCATATAATAAATCCAAGGCACTGAGACTAAAAAGTAAAAAAACCCTCATTAAATACATTTTAAAACGCAACATTTTAATCTTACTGGAAGACATAACACCAGTAGCAAACTTCTTATATTCAAGAGCTCTCATAAAGACAAATTTTAGTAAGAAGTGCTAATTTTAAGTATCAATACAACTTCAGAGCCAGCTTCCAGAGGGGAAAAAAGGAGACAACAAGCCAAGAACCAATTTGTTTCAACAATTCTTTTTAAATTAGCTAATTTAATCACAACAAAATACAGTTCAGCTACAATCTTGAGACAAAGGAAAAGACTGTAAAAATATTCATTGGAAAAGGCAAAATAAAGAGATAGCTGAGTATTTCAAAAGATTATGACTTCTGGAAGTATTTCTGTCAAGAGAAGATGTTCTTCTGTTCAGTGTATTTTTATCTCGAGCCAAATGAAAAAGCAGCTGGTAGTGCCAGTTATGCCTCTCTGAAGGGTGGGGAGGAGGGGGGACACACTCAACGTAAATGCACGCTCCTCCCAGAATGTCCTCAGCATTTGGAACAAAACAGAAATTGAGCCACTTATTCTGAGGGGTGCTCTGTGTGGGGATGAACATCACACTTAAATTTGGGGCATGACAGTCAATCGTTATTCACCCCCCCCAAAAAAGGGGGATTTTCAACAACATAAGGCCACTGCTGACAGCAATGAAGTGATACCAGACCTCAAGACTTAACGCTTTTCCACCTGATTTTGGTCCTCAGGTACTGCTTTGGAGAGGCCATGAATGAGGACAGAAGTGTTTTACAGCAGTCATTGCTTTCAATAGCAAAAAAAAACCCCAGATTGACAATAAAGCAGCTCTTCTCACTCAAATCTTTGAAGTGTTTATCATGACAGGATTAGCCTTACTCCCTCCCCCTCTGATACACAAAAATCTCAGCCTGCTTTATATTTTCCAGCAACACTCATTTTTATACTGTCTTCACAGGTAAACTAAACTACATTACAGAAATGACATTAGCAATGAATTAAGTGACAGCACGGAGAAAATCCACTGGTGGCAATAGGAAAATAAGCAGCTGACCATTCCCTTTTTAATCACACAGAAATAACAACTCCATAAACACTTTAAACCTCCGTTTAAACTGATCATTACAATTGGCAGCACAATTTACTTATTCATTTTTAAACACTGAAGGTGTCTGGCTTCTAGTAGCCCACATTTTTTTGGTTATTTTAAGCTCTGATAGAAGATTTCATTCCTGAACTCAGTAATTATAACTCAGTATTATAGAAGTTCTTCTGTATTTTGTTACAGGTGCTTAACTGATGCAAGAACAGGAAGATCACAAAATACACCAATAGCCCCAAAGAGAGAGAACTTCAGCAATTTTTAAGATTCTTTTGAAACTCCACTGTGCTGATACACAGTGCTAATTGCTACCCATCAAACTCCCGTCAGGGGGAAAACTGTTTAAAAGCAATGCGTGTTGAAAAAAGCCCAAACATGGTAGGGCTGACACTTCACTCTTTGGCAGCAGCCATGCTAACAAGCATGAAAGGGAATTATTTCAATTCCTTACATACAACTGCATATATTAATAGCAAATAAATAAATAAGCACAAGCTGTGGTTTTGTACGCCAATTTAATTAACAGTACACAAGGAAAATAAACTCAATTAAGGAATCTTTGTAAAGCTATGAACAGGTAAACAGAAAGCTCTGGATTTCACTATCACAAGGAGAGACTCTTATATCTCTGCAGGAGATTTTTTTTTGCCACCAAGAGAAGTCTTTAAACATATTTAGAGAGCTCAGTAAATCTTGAAACCTCTGCAAACTATGTAGTGTGCTCAGCTGAGGCGCTTTAAGTACTCCAAGAACTGAAGTCTGCATTAAACAAAACAATACTAAATGATGTGTAACTTCTTAAATAAACCCAAAAAATAATAATACCCAGAAAAGTGACAGCAGTGCATCACTGCAAGAAGTTTGTTCTGTATCTTAATGTGCGAGCCAAAGAAATGCTAATGCTAACAAAGGAAGTATTACTACTTGTCCTCTTTATGTTTATTAAGCTATATGAAAATACTGCAGTTAGAGCCCAGACCAAGACCCTAAACTGTAACATTATTGCAAAAAATATATACCTGTCTGCAACACGCTATAAAATCTGGTACCCCTCCGCTGCCTCCACCACTACAGAATCATAAAGTGCTTTGGTTATTTGCCAATTATGGAAAGTATCTTTTCCTAAAATATCTATCTATATATAGACATATATCTATATATATAAATATATACATGAACATGTGCACACGTGTTAAAGCCTATTCAGTTCTTACAGAGACTGACCAGTAAGCACATCACCAGCTCATCTCAGAGTTACAAACAAGAAGGTGTTTGGCAGTAGGAATTTCAGGAACTGATACAAGTCAACATGGCAGCAGTTCAGCTCTAAGTAGGGCCAGCATTCATTTTAAATTTCAAACAGTTACTCAAGTCAAATACTTGTTCAAACACCAAAACATCTGCAATTGGACAGTATCTCTCAGGGGGATCACTTTAATAAAGCTACTTGTTATTAGTTACCATAAAACTAAGTTCTGAAGTAACAGTGAGTTAAGAAGTCAAGATTAAACACAGCCAGGGATAAAATAATTTTAATTAAAGCTTATCTCATTACACATTAGATATTCTGACTGTATTTTCATCTGGGTAAGCCCATGCAACTCCCTACAAAGAGAATTTAGTACTGGGTTGACTGGGCTGTTAAAAAAAAACACCCAATCAAACCAAACAAAACCCAGAACATTACAAAACCCAGAACAAATGAACCAACCAGAAAAACCTTTTACCGAGGAAAGGATATTAAGCCCATGATTTTATTTTATGCTTAAATGTGGCAAAGCTGGTTTTGATAAGTACCCGACTGCTGCTTAGCAAAGCAAAATCAACTGCAGACAGGAGCATGTGCTCCCAATGCTTGTACTGATCATTAAAACTCCCTGAGCTTCCAAAGATTCAGTTTCTAGTTGTTCCTACATGTAAACTGAAGAGGAATTTTTCCATCTAATGGGATCGCTTCAGTATTAGTGCTTCGATTATGATAGATTTCTAACAACCTGACACAGAAGTCAATGTCAGGAAACTACAGGATCAGACCAGACAAAGAATGAAAACCTATGGTATAAGCATCCACTGGAAGGTTCTCTGGAAAGAGCAGTTCTGGCAACAGTTCTGCACATGAAACCTGACCCCAGTTTCTGTGTAATTTCTATAGGTTTTGAAACACATACTCCTTGAAGGCATGTTCTTTCTTCCACTCATTGCCTTGTAAAAGGCTCATTAAAAATACTCCACACAACAGAACCAATGACTAAACTGATATAACAATGACAGAGGCTGCATCCACAGCAAACACAGTGTAAACTTCAGAACTGCAGCCTTCCAAGTTCTTGTGATAACAGGAAGCAAACTGTTTTCTTGTAGAAGTAAACAACATCCTGTAAAACATTACACATACCCACAAGCAAGGAAATAAGAAAAGCCTTCTCCACCAAGGGGACTTTTAACAACTGCTTTAATGCCTAACCCCGGACGAGGGAACCCCCTCATTAAGTAACTGAGGAGGCGGAGGTCTGGCAACCTCAGCGTTTGAAACGGAGATGCTGAACCTTTTTCGATAAACCGCACAGAATTAAAGGGGTGCGCTGGCCGGAGGGGAGGGGACCCTACGACCTCAGCCCCCGGGAGGACCCAAAGCGGCAGGGGGGGAGCGACTAGGAATAAGTTTGGCTCGGGAGAACGAAAGGGGACGGAGGAAAAACATCTCCCCCCGTCAGGGTTTACCCTCGCCTTCCCCATCCCCCCGGCCCCTTCCCTTTCTCCTGCTGCCTCCTCCCCGAGCCCTTTCTCCCTGCCTCCCGCCTCATCTCTTTTCTCTGCCTCCTTCTCTCTGTTTCCCCCCTCCGTCTGCCTCCGCTCTCGCCCCGCTGGGGGAGGAAGGAGGAGGCCCAGAGCACTCACCTCTCCTTCTCCTCCCCTCAGCTGTTTACCACTCAGGACTCCTCTAGCCCACAGGGCGCCGCCATCTTGGCCCTGCCTCCCCCTCCCATTCACAGGACGCTTCTCCCCTCGAATCCCTCCGCCGCACAAACTAGTCCCACTTCTCCGCCTCACCCCCCGCTCGCCCGACCCCTCGCGGGTCCCTCACGGCCCCGCTCGTCCCCTCCCCGTCACGGGCCCTCCTCCCCGCGGGGGGCAGCGGGGCTGCGCTGGCAGCCAACGCTCTCACCCGTTCTCCCTCGGCGGAAGTATCTCAGCGCGGGAAGCGATGCGGCCCCCGGAGAGGTCGCGTGATTCTGGGGGCGGTGCCGCGAGGAGCCCCGGGCGGTGTCTACGTCACGCGGGGCGGGGCCGGGCGGCGGCGGCGCCACAAAGGCGCGCGAGGGGCGGGGCTTCCATTTTCCCGCCTTCTGCTCCCGGCGCGGCCGTCGTGAGGGGAGCGGGAGCCGCCATTGCTGCCCCCGCTGCCGCCATGTGCGGCTGCGGCCCCGCCGGGGCTCCCCTCAGCTGCGTAGGGTGCCCCCGGGGCGGCCGCGCTGACCTGGTGTGCCGTGCCCGCTTCTCCGCCGCCTCACGCAGTGTGCGCTTCTCCTCTAGGGCCGAGGGAGGACGACGCCCGCCATGAGCTCGTCGGCGCTGTTGGCCGAGGGCCCCCTCGACCCTCCGGTGCTGTTGGCGGACATCAAGACGGAGCCCCCCGAGGAGCTGCTGGCCAGTGACTGCGGCCAGCCCCAGGCGGAGCCCGTGGATCTCTCTCTCAACAAGTCCAAGGTGTCGGCAGCAGCCTCAGCACCCCCGCCACCGCCACCTCCTGTCTCGGTGCAGTCCTCCCCATTGCTGGTGGCCCCTCCGCTCCCTGCTCCCACCACCGTCTCCATCTCCCCCTCCGGCCTCAGCTCCACTTCAGCCATCCCAGCGGTCCTGTCACCCGGCTCCATCCTGGCCTCCACGCAGGGCAGCGGTGGGCAGCAGATCCTCCACGTCATCCACACCATCCCTTCCGTCAACCTGCCCAGCAAGATGGGCAACCTGCAGACCATCCCTGTGGTGGTGCAGTCCCTCCCCGTCGTCTACACCACCATGCCCACTGATGGGGTCACCGCCATTACTGTACCCCTCATAGGGGGGGATGGCAAGAACGCTGGGTCTGGTAAGCACATGTGGGAGGAAGCCTGAAACTTTGGTGAATCCCAGACTGGTTCGTGTTAGAAGGGACCTTAAAGCTCATTCAAAAGCCCTGCCATGAGCAGGGACACCTTCCACTAGAGCAGGTTGCTCCAAGCCCCATCCAGCCTGGCCTTGAACACTGCTGGGGATGGGGCAGCCACAGCTTCTCTGGGTGAAGTGGGGGTGTCCCACTTCATGGAGCAGCACTCCTGAAGGGGATCTGATTTTTCCCTCTCCCACTTCTGCCATCTCCAGCCAGAGCCACCCCAGGGCCCTCAGCCCCCAGCCTGTACCCCAGCGGGACAGAGAGGGCAGGGGACACGAGGCATGGCACTGCCTGCCACCCATCCCTCTGCTGGCAGCCTGCCTGCCCTTCCCACTGCCTGCCCGCTGCCAGCGGCTCTGGTTTCAGTTCAGCTGCTTCCCCATGCACCCTCTGTTCCCTTCCCCAGCACATTCCCAGCTTCCCACCTTATCCGGAGTGGGTGACTGACCAAGATCTCCCCTCCCAAGGGCGGGAGCAAGCAGCCAGAAGAGATGCCACCCAAGTCATATGTCCCAGTATCTCTGTGCCATGTGGCATTTGTGGCTTCTTCATCTCCCTAACTTGTTTCCTGTGAGGGGAGCAGCATTTGGGGTGCTGTGGGAGCAGAGGGAGGGTTATTCTGGTGTAGGGGTGGGGTATGTTTTGGGGTGTCTCTGTTGCCTGCTCATAGCCTTTCCCCCTCCCTCCTTGTTTCTCAATAGCCTTTCTTTCCCGCCCCCCACCAGTGAAAATTGACCCAGGCTCCATGTACCCCATGGACATGAACAGCGACAGTGAGGACAGCGCCTCCGAGAGCGGCCCGGCCCCTTTCCAGGACCTCCAGAGAGAGTGAGTCCCTTTGTCTGTGTACTTTCCCACCTGTCCCCCCCTCCCTGGGCATCCCATGGGGTCTGTGGGTGCCAGGGCCGTGCTTCCATCTCTGCCTCCTCCGTCAGGCCGGTGGCGCGGGCACAGCGAGCAGAGTCCCCCGACCTGAAGAAGAGGCGCATCCACCAGTGCGACTTTGAGGGCTGCAATAAGGTCTACACCAAAAGCTCGCATCTCAAAGCTCACCGGCGGATACACACAGGTAGGGGACAGTGCCACACACACCCCTGGCAGGCCGGGTCAGGATCAGTGCCCCCGTATCCCTGTGGGCTGGGAGTACCTGGGGGTGGGCTGGGAGGAGGGTGATGATGGTCCCTGCATTGGAGAGGTCTTTATGGGTGTTGGCTCCCTCTGCCAGGGCTGGGGATGGCCTTTTAGAGGGCCATTTAGCCTTTAGAGCTTTTAGAGGGTTGTGGAGGTTCTTGGAGGTGCTGTCAAGTGTTTGGGGGGCAGTTTGAGGGGCTCATGAGGCTTTAGGGTTGCTGGCGGCCTGTGTCAGGGGTTGGGGTGCTCTTTGGTGATGCTGGCACCCTCTGCCAGTGACTGGGGGGGTCCTTTGCGGATGCTGGCACATTTTGCCAGGGACTTGTGAGGCCCTTTGGAGTCTGGAGGACCCCTTTTGGATACTGGCACCCTCTTATAGTAGCTGTGGGAGCCCTTTGGGGGTACTGGCACCTCCTGCCAGGGGGGTTGTGGAAGCCCTTTGAGGTCGCTTTGGGAGCAGTGCAGGCCCTCGGGGCACTTGTGCTCTGTGCTGATTCTTTGGGAGTGCCCCGACCCAAGGCAGTATCTCGGGGATCCTCTTGCCCCCACCCCTTGTCTGGTTATGGGGCTCTCCCTTGGGTGACCTTGCTGGACTCCCTTCTTCTCTTCCCTCCCCAGCACCCTGGGTCTCTTTGCCTGAGAGTGTTCCCAGTGCCCCCAACATGTGCTCAGCACCCCCCAGCACCCCAGGCTCTGCTCTGGGGTGCTGCTGTATTCAGTCCCGGTGAGGACAGTGGGGTGCTGCCTATAAAGTTGCATGGGGGTGCTACCATCAGCCCCATGGTGCCACGAGGTGATGCCGCAGGGGTGTGTGTGGGGTGTGCACCCCAAAGCACCGCCTCTGCTCTCGCTGGCGGCGGGGGTGCGGTATGGTTACACCTAAAGCAGCACTTGCACAGCCGGTGGCGCCAGTGAACCGTACTGGGCCAGCAGTGGGGCCGGCGCAGGGATGGTGAGGGGTTTGCCTGGCGCTGGGGGGCATTCCTGCCTTGCTGAGCCCCTCTCTGCTCCCCCCGGCACAGGCGAGAAGCCCTACAAATGTACCTGGGAAGGATGCACCTGGAAGTTCGCCCGCTCCGATGAGCTGACCCGGCACTTCCGCAAGCACACGGGCATCAAACCCTTTCGCTGCTCGGACTGCGACCGCAGCTTCTCCCGCTCTGACCACCTTGCCCTGCACCGCCGGCGGCACATCATGATGTGAGGAGCCCCATCCCTGGGGCTGGGACTGGGGGGACAATGGAGGAAAATGGGGGTGCATCCCCCGCTGCTTTTCTGTGTGCGGTGGAAGGATTGTGGAAGCGGAGAAGCCAAAGTCTGCCTGGTGGAGAGAGAACTGTGGCCGCTCCAGGGGCCCCTCCAGCCCGAGATGCACAATGGTGGCTTCCAGACTGATCCTCCTGTGCTCCTGTTTCTTCTTTCTCCTGGGCTTCTCCCCACACACAAAATCCAGAGGCTCCTTCTTGGCTCCTCACCCAGGATTCACCCAGCAGTTGCCTCTAAACTTGCACATTGACCTCTTGCCCGCTTCCACCTCATGTGCTTGCTGCCCCTGCCCCTCTCCTGGTCCCTGTGAGCAAAACCTGGAAGCCATGGCAATGACAGAGGTGAGGGCTCTGCCATTGCCCCTGTGCAGTAGCCTCTTTCCTGAAAGTTGCTGCCTTTCCGTTCCCAGCCACTGTGTGTCCCTGTCCCAGCAGGAGAATGGACCTGGCACGTCACCTCTCTTCATCCCTTGGCATGTGCTGGGCTTCACCGGAGGTGCCCAGGGGCATGCAGGAACATAAAAAGCAAGAAGGGGGAGGAAAATCCACCACAGCAACCCAGCATCACCCTCTGAAATGACATCGCTGCCACCAAACACAAAGGGAAACTGTGCGGAACGTGGAACTGTGATTTTATGGAGTTTTAAAGGGGGTGGGATTGGGGGAGCTGCAGCATTTGGGGTTTTTTTTGAAGACTATGGGACACTTGAACCGTTTCTAAGTTAAAAAGGCAGACTGTGGCCACACACTTTGCTTTTTAATTGTAATTATTATTTCTGTGTTGTGCCCCTTTCCCAGTTTCATCCCTTCCCCCAGTCTGGGAGGTATCAGGATTTGGGGTTGGAACCTTGGGCCTTTTGGGTGGTGGGAAGGGTGCTGGGGGGCAATGAGCCCTCTCTCCCAACCCAGTGCTGGTGGGGCTGCTTGGGGCAGGGGGAGCTTCCCAGAAGCTCTCTTTGAAACTGTGCCTTTGGCCTGGGGGGTGCTGGGCTGCTTGGGAGGAGGGGTGTGTGGGCACAGAGACCTACATCCCCTGAAGAGGACTCTGATGTCTGCTTGGGAAACTTCCCTGCTTTTCACCTTCCTGGAGTGTTCCATGGGGCAGAGTTTTTCCCTGACCTCGTGGTGTCCCTAACCCTTTTGGGGCTCAGCACAGCTGGAGGGTGAGTACAGCTGTGGCTGGTCACAAGCGGTGTCCCCAGGGCTGGTTTTGTAATACCTTTATCAGAGCTGGATCGATGGGCTGAGGCCAGTTGAGGTTAAACAAAGTGAAGCAGTCGGTTCTGTGCTTGAGTCACAACAACACAATGCTCCAGGCTTATGGAAGAGTGACTGGAAAGCTGCTCATGGAAAAGGATCTGGGGGTGCTGGCTGATGGAGCTGAACATAAGCCTGTGCCCAGGCAGCCAAGAAGCCACCAGCATCCTGGCCTGTGTCAGTGCCAGTGTGGCAGGAGGGCCAGGGCAGGTATTGTGCCCCTGCACTGAGCACTGGTGAGGCCGCACCTCGAATCCTGTGTTCAGCTCTGGACCCCTCGCTACAGCAGAGACATGGAGTGGGGCCAGAGAAGGGCAACGGAGCTGGAGCAGGGCCTGGAGCACAGTGTGATGGGGAGGGGGCCTGAGGGGTTTACAACTACCTGAAAGGAGGATGGAGCCAAGAGGGTGCTGATCTTTGCTCCCAAGAGACAAGCGATAGGACAGAGGAAATGGCCTCTGGTTGCACCAGGATAGGTTTAGGCTGGGTATTGGAAACATTTCTTGGAAAGAGTTGCCAAGTGCTGGAACAGGCTGCCCAGAGACCTGGTGGAGTCACCGTCCCTGGAGTTGTTTAACGGATGTGTAGATGTGGTGCTTAGTGACATGGTTTAGTGGTGGCCTCGGCTTTGCTGGGTTCATCTTGGACTTGGTGATCTTGAAGATCTTTTCCAACCTTAATGATTCTATGGTCTCTGCGTCCCTGTTCCACCACGTGTCCCCTCTCTCAAAGCCATGCTCACCACAGCTTCTCCTGGGGCTGCACACTGTGTTCTTCCTTCATCTTCAGCCCCAAACCGTCACAGGAAGGCAAAGGAGGCTGGGAAAAACCCTTGGGATTCAGGGTCAGCCCTGCTGGTGGCCCCATAGGACCTTGCAGCCAGGGGCTCCACCTTCCCCCCACTCTCCAAGCCCCAGGGCAGGTGTGTATGTGTGTTTCTGTTTTCTATTTGGTTGTTAAACCCCAAACAAGGGATTTTAAACTCTTGAGCTGTGATATTTATACAAAACTCTTTAAGGTCTTTTCTACACAGGAATAACATTGAAAGTAGCCTAGTTCCTCTGTGTGTGTCTTGCTTTGCTACAGCTGTGGGGCAGGGAGAGGGACTGGGGCATGGTGAGAGCAGTGGAGCTCTCCTGTCTCCTCCGTGTCAGGAGGAGGGGGGCTGAGCTCAGCAAAACGATGGTTTCTTGGGCTGCTTTTCCCAGGAATTGAAGAGATTTCAGAGCTGTGGAAAAACCATGGATTTTCCTTCCTTCTGAACATCTCCAGTGGGATATTCACCCACCATGACCTGTGTTCGGCTTCAGCAGTGACCTGTGTGATGCAGGGGGCTCCCTTGAGGTGAGACCCCAGCGTGCCTCCTGAGGTGGGGAAGGGGATGACAATCCCCGTTGAGGTGGTGGTAAAGGGGTCCGTGGTCCCCCACCACACCGGGACAGGGAGAGGTGCTAAACACCCCCTGAAACCCTGCTGTGGCTCCTGCTGTGATCCACCGGCTTGTTAAAATGGTGTTATAGAAGGCAAAAATTGCATTTTTAAACACAAAAATGACGTTTAAAGTGGCTCAGCTGAATGCTCCCCAAGTATCTGGGAGGAGATGATGTTTTTCCAGGGAGACACATGGCTCCAGAGCTGCTATGGAAGTGGCTGGGACAAGCGAGCTGCTTTCCTGATGGATGCTTCAGTTTGCCATTGGAGGAGCAAACAGCAACAAAAAGAGGCAAAAAGGAAACCCCAAAGCAACCCATGGTAATGGTGTTTATTGGGTGAGGGTTTGGCTTTTGCAGCTCAGTCCTGGATCTGTTTGTGCATGTGTTGGATGGCAGCCCTGGGATGAGGCTGGAGCAGAGATCCAGGAATCCTTGCTTGCAGGTGCCTTAGCACCAGGGCACTGTTTCCATATGGAGACATCTTCCTGTGAGTGAAAATCTGGCAAAGGTGTCTTGGAAGCACTCGGCTTTGGCTCTGCAGTGTCCTGTGCTGGTTTTCTCTCCCAGGTTAACGAAGGGAAAAAGGGAAGTCAGGTATTCCCATGTGGGGATGCTGCTGGTGATGGGTGATGAGACCTGGCAGGGGGGAACTTGCTGCACTGATGATGGAACACCTCCGGGTGGCACACGGCACCCACATGTCCCCATGTCACCCCTCCCAGCCACAGCTTTGCCTTCCCCCAGAGAGGAAACCTGAGTTGGCAACTGGCATAGAGCCACAGCCTGGTTTGAGTTGGAAAGGCCCTTAGAGCTCATTCAGTTCCAACCCCTGCCACAGGCAGGGACACCTTCCACCAGAGAGGTTGCTCCAAGCCCCTGTGTCCAACCTGGCCTTGAACCTGCCAGCGATGGGGCAGCCACAGCTTCTGCCCAAGATCTCATCTCAGCCTCCCCTCTGGCAGTGAATGTTCCCCCTGGTTATGGGGGAGATGGTGGTGTCTCTGCCACCCCCCAATTCATGCAGAGCTGCTTGCCCCTGTCGTGGCCTGGGGGCATCCCACAGTTTCTGGGGTGATGCTTTGTACCCCTCTAAGCCATCCTTGCGCTGAGCTTGCAGCCCTGCCAAATGAGCTGTTACTCCTGAGGCAAGCAAACATCCCTCCTGCTGGCCCTTGGCCTTGCCATCACTGATGGGCAAGTTGGGAAGCCCCTGGACCACTGCTCCCCATG
>JANRGW010021526.1:0-11233 GCA_024733675.1 Psilopsiagon aymara
GTTATTAAACTGTTCTTATCTCAACCTGTGGGAGTTGCATTCTTTCAGTTCTCCTTCCCATCCCTCCAGGAGCAGAGTGAAGAAAAAGGGGGAAGTGAGTGAACAAACTGCGTGGCTGATTTATGGCTTAAAGCACGACAGATTCCTTGGTATCTTCAGATCCTTGTGCACCAAAACACTAGTTTGCATCCAAAGTCTGAACAGTGACTCAAAGTATTTAGGAACTCATAAAACTACAAAAACAAATGAACTAAAATGCCTCCAATTTCTATGGCTTGAAAACTTCAGAAACTGTAATCATGCTGGAAGACTTTGATCTCAATGTTACACTTCTGTCTCTTTTTAAGTCAAAAGCACGAGGCTATCTGTGGGACCCTAAAATGTCAAGTGTTAACTCCCTATAGCCATATTCAAGGTACATTAGCTGTTGACCATTAGGTGCTGAAGCATGTAACCATGTGCAGAGTGTTTTCTTGTTGAAGAAGGTTTCACACAAATGAGCAATCACACATTTTAATTATCAACTGTTACAACTGAGCAGGAGTTAAAATAGTGTTAAAGTTACATGCTAAACAGCAGTGTATCTATGTTGTTTCTGGAGCCCTCCAAAGGAGGAGGTTGGTGAGGGGCATGGACGGAAGGTCAGGAATCTCTGTCTGCTTCTGAGATGTGAGTTTAATGCTGTAAATTGGTACCAGTGCCTGCCTTCATACAGCAGAACTGGGAAAGAGAAATGGAAAGGGCTGCATTTATAAGACTTCTTGTAAAATATTCATTTATGTGTTGCACTTGAGGAGAATCGATCTCTGGAGAGAGCGAGGTTTCTCCATCTCAGTCAAATTAGATTAGAGGCAAGAGCTGAGTGGGATAAAAATGTCACAAGGATGGCAATGGGGTGAAACAGCGCATACATGTGCTCACCTCTGATTCTCTGAATGGGGCAGGGAGGTTGTTAGTACGGGCTGAGACTGCAGCAGGACCAAGATAGAAGCTTGTCCATGAGCAAATGTCTCTAGGTTTTAATTCCAGTATGTAGAGAATTATTGAAATCTTTTTGTGGATTTGCTCTTCAGTGACTTGTTTTGTCTGTGAAATCATTGCAAGTTTAAATAAAGCCAGCTCTGAGGGAGGCAGTGGTTTATCCCTTTATTTTACAGTGCTAGTTTCAGTGTGCGGTGAAGAATGCAGCAATGGGCAAGGTGGGATTTATGCTTTGCTCCTTCATGGATGTCTGTCTCTCTTGCCATTGTCACAGAAACTGTGTGTGCTGCAACAGTGATACACGACTCTAGAGCTTTGCAAGAGACTGTATGTAGCTGAGCTGACCTTCTTATTTCAGCCTTTCAAACATCAACTGCTGAGCAGTTAACTTGGATTTCTCCAAGGTTTTATGTCCCTGTGCCAGAGACATACTTACCTCTGTGCCAGGATGAGGGATGTGATGTGGGCCATCATAGCTAGCTTGCCTATGCTTGGACTGACCAGTCACACCAAACCAGTGTTTTTTCCCAGATAAAATGTTCTTTGAAGACTTAAAGTGAGAAGTGCTATTGTGAATGGTGTTCTTTCAGTCTTTTTTTGATGTCAAGGAATCTGGAAATGTTTTTAACAACAGACTTTTACCTAGTTAAACTCAGAAATATCTTCTATAATGTTTTCAGCTACTTCTGACAATAATGTCTTTACCTTGGGAGCAAAGTATTCATGGTGATGTCAATAAAGACAGCAGCTTTGACAGCAGTTTTATATCTCAGCACAGATGTAGAGTGCTGAATACTACCTGTATTATCAATTGGCTAATGCTTTCCATGAGAAAGATGTCTCTTTAGAAAGCTGTGCTTTTTATGAGTGCCATCAACTCTTGTCAGGCTTGACAAGTCTGCGTTTGACTGTTTGAGGTTTTTGTTGTTTTTTAAATTTGTGATAAAATAAGTATTTTCTGAGAAATGGATGTTGAAAAATGTGTGATGTTCAAATATAAATTGCTTCATTCTACTATTTTTTTCTGACAGCTCTGAGATCTGTGGAGGAAAAGATAAAAGTAATCAGAGTGATTTTCCATTCTTTTGGTATTAAAACAGCATAGGTACAGTTCGTAAAGAGGCAATGACTTATTACAGCTCTAAATATCTCTTCCTTTAAAAGCTCTGGGGTGCAGAGTCTCCATAGGCCTTCAGATAACCCAAGGGAAGAGGAACAAGAGCAGTGAGAGCAGTGAGTGCAGGCAGGCATCTGGGAACACAATGCATGTGCAAGTGTGTAATATCTTGCCAACAAGAAACAACTTATTTGCAAGTCTGAGGAGTATTTATTTTTTTCACAGTGTGTGGGGGAATTGCTATTTTCCTAACATTGTGCAAATAAGTGCATATTCATAATTAATCATTTCACGTGCAGTCTTGCTGGATGCAGAAAGAGGGCAGGCTTACTGACAGATTTCTACCATTTCAACTTTCTCAGTGGTTTTTGGTGAGATGACATAATGTAGATCATATGTCATGGAATACACTGGCTTGTGTCTGCAACCAGTGGCTGAGAGCCATGCTCCAGAGTAAGCAAGCATCAGACATCCTTCTGATACGTAACACTGAGTGCTTCCACAGTGACAACCGATGGCTTGTAAGGTGCTGATATGAAATAGTGCTCCCACTTTTGAGCCCTAGGGCTACTCGGGGCAGGTGCTGAGCTGTGTCAGACCACAATGCTTAAGTCACCCTCATTTCTGCCTATAACTCAAGAGGCTTACAGACTGGATGCTGTGAGGCTTCTTTCTGAATATTTACAGCTGATACACAAATATCACTTAACACATCATTTAGTGCAATAGTTCCTCCAGTTAAATGAGAGCTTTACTGAATAAATTATCATGGTGTTAATTATATGTGGAATACTCCTGTTGTATCCAGCAATTCGTTTGACTTTACTGCAGATAAAATAATGATCTTGATTATTTTCAGAATGCTTTATAGTTCAACTTAAGTTGTCATGTGAGTTGTCCAAGAAGTCTTTAAAGTTGTTACCATTAACAGCATTAACTCAATATTGAGACAGTATTACTCCTTATACTTTCTGCACGCTCACAGCGCCAGTCTCTGTTACCTTTGGTAATACAAAGTCACCTCTACAAGCAATGGAGGAGGGCAGGTGCAACAAATACTGTTAATATAGTGGGAAAATGTTGGTTCAGTCTATAATATCCCCAATTTGATTTTTCTTTATGGAGTGGAGAGCCAGAAATTATCTGCATCAATAAGCAATGAATTTTAGGTAAATTAATGCAGAGTTAAAATAGCAGAGTATAACTTGGTGACATTGGCCTTATTTTTGTATATTAGTCAAAACTTGCTAAGTTTACAATTTTCTCTTTCCTTAGGCTGAGTTATTTATATATGCACCCAAGTATAAACTCACCCATTGGATAATGAAACTCCACTGATGCTTTATTTTTATTTACTGTTTTCTCCAATATATACACATCTTTCAAACCTCTACAGAGCCGCATCAATTCCTGTAGTGTCATCTCCTAATTTATTGAATACAACTGGTGACTGATTGCCCCTGGATACTTCACGAAGACCTAAAAGATTCAAGAATGCAGTTTTAAGTAGGCTATGACTTTATTAAACTATCACCGCATTTGAGAAATTACTTGAGATGGTTGGGAATTCCTTGACATTTTTTTTCCCAGTGGAAAAAATGCTGATTTACTGAAATCGAAACTGTTTACTAAGTGGAATTTGATTCGACATATCCAATTAAGAAGAAAAAGAAGTCAGCGCAGTAGCGAGTTGACACTGTTAACCGAAGATTGTGCTTTTTCTTGCGATGGCAATTCTTCAAAATTTTAATGAACTTCTACTTTAAAAAAAGTTGAAACCAATTAATTTGATTGACCTGACAAAAAAAGAGGAGGAGGTGTTGGTGGGTGGAAATGTGAGATCACAGATTTACACCCTGTCTCATACGCAATTTCTCTGCAAACTGTTGAAAACTTGTGGGACAATGAAACAATCCACACTCAGCAGGGAACTTCCCTGCCATGCTGCCACAGTGCTTATATCCTCTAAACCCTACTTACAGGAAACTTGGGAAATCGGGACCGAAAATCAGCATGTTGGTGATTAAAGCATAAACAGTCTGTTTTCCTCCTTCTAGGTGTCTTCTGCTTTGTGTCTTCTGCTTTCTTAAGAGCAGCTGGTTTCCATCCACCCTGTGTGAGAGTCAAGCTCAGGGTCCTAATTGTCTTTCAGCTCCTCCTTAGCATGTGCCAGCCTATCCCTGGTTCTGCTTAGCTTGGCTGGTATCTTCCTGAGAATCTCCTACTGAACCTCACATTTTTGTGACAAACTGGTCCTGATCCATTTCCAATAATGACTTTGCTCAAGATATGCAATATTGTAATATCAGAATCCTGTCAAGTTAGTTTGAAAAGTCTGGTTTGGAGAAAACAAATATTAAGTAGAATCTGAAACTATCTTCCATTAATAGCATTTTAAAAAAATCAATTTGCACTTGCACTCAATAGGGTGCAGGAAGAGTAGCAAGGCTTTATACTATGGTTTGAAAAGACATAGCAAATAACTTCTTCAGTAAAAGAAAAATAACCTAATAGCAGCTTTCTATGGAAATGCACAGTGTTTCTCTGTTCAATGGTGCATGAAAATACTTGTGCTTTGTATGAATATAGAAATGAAGAAAGAATTTATCAACCTAACATAGATACTTCTTCAAGAATTTCTATTGCTTTGGAAACATTATTCTTTTTTTGACACAGCTTTTCTAATCTGTTGTCTGGTGCATAGGTCAAAGATGGGAGAAGAAATACTTCATTTTGTGATTAAAAAAAAAAAGAGGGAAAGAAAGAAAAACTAAGCATCAAGATGCAAACATGCTTTTCATCTACTTTAATTCTGCCTGAGAGAACTAGATTCAGCAGAACAGTTTCACCTTTGCAGGAGTTACTGCCATACCTTCTATACCTCTTCTCACAAGTTTACCTACTGTTTCCTTAATTTCTTTGTGTTATTCCTTTCAGAAGAGAGCAGAGCATCTGCGCTCAAGGTTATACAAGCCATCAAGTACTGAAGAGCCACAAGTCTACCAGACTAAGGGAAATATTTTTAAGGGTGATGTTCTGTAAATGCAGTCAGGTGTTCATGTACTTCTAAAACCTATATAGAGACTAGAGGTCTCCAAACACCTTTTAAAAGTCTGCATAAGCTTATTGATAACTGACATGAATAGATCTTGTCATAGAGAGTTTTTCGACCCAGGAATTCTTTATCCTTGTCAGCTTCTGCAGGGGTGAGCTGGATTTGACACCAGGTCCTTGCCACACTCACTCTCACTTGTCTGCCAGGGGATGTTGGACAGATGAAAGGCATTTTTCTAGATGTAGCTAGAAATTTCAGACACCTCAGCTGTGCTCTGCCCCAGGGTAGGATCAGCCCTGGAATGTTTTTGATGGATTTTTGTCCACCTTTCTGGTAATGCTAGTGATGGTAGTGGAGGTGCCATGGTCTAAACAGGCCTTGCAGTTAGGGTAGCTTAAACTGCCCTGGCAGTATTTTTTGCCTAATTCTCAATGTCCAAGTACTTGAAACCTGTTATCATGTCTGCTATGACAAATGAGATGCACATCAAACTTTGGGAAACACTGAAGTTGTTGCAACAGGAGTTTTCTTACTTTGTAGAGTAGAGATAACGCAAACATTTCCAGAAGTTGTATTTGGTACATGCATCAGTTATAACAGTATTATTGTGACATAAATATCAGCATCTCATTTTGATAGTGTCATTAAATTTCTCAGTAGTGTTAATAATAGACTGAGTAATCTGAGCTACTGCGTTTCCCTTTACATTAGTGTTATACTCCACAGGAAAGTCATCTTAAGATTTTGCGACTATAATTATTCTAGTCTCTATTGTTAACACAGTGATTGCATTTAGGTTAGACTGTGTGTCACAGAGGTATAGCTTAGACTGAGTGTTTGCTTTAAAAAGGGATAGATGGAAAGGGACTTACAGTTTAGGGAAAAGATATGATTATTAATTTTTCTTTAACAAAAAAACCCTCATAATAATTCTTCAAAATATTGACTAGGAGCAAAAGAATAAAGCTGTCTTTTAGAAAAAAATAAGATACAGGGTCTATTGGGAATTATTTTACTTTGAACTGGTCAGCTGATATCCTTGACCCAACAGATGGAAAGGTGATAGTTAAGATAAAAAAAAGCAAATATAAAAGACATTTAGCTCAGTAAAATAATATTTTTAAGCTTTGTACACTGGCAAGGAATCCAAGAGTTTCCTGTAACCTCTTTGCCGTTGGTAATGTAAACATCTTTCTTCTGATGCCATTAACAGGTACTTTTAGTGTGGATCATATGGCATGGTATTTCTGATGCTTAAATAACTGTAAATACATTTTCTAAAAAAGAAAATATACCGTCAGCAGGCTTTTGGGATGCACCAGCTCGTATTCAGCATCATGTCCTGGACACCTGATGCTTTCTGGGATGTCAGTGCTTCTGCAGCCCACAGAAAATCTCTGTGTTGTGGCTACAGCCCATTTTAAAACCTTGCCTCATACTTGGAAGCTGTCGTGCTTGGTATTTAGTTGAATTCAGTGTGGTAGCTGCTTAGCTCCCACATCCATTTCCAAAATCCTGCTAGCAAGCTTCATGCCAAGCACATCTTGCACACTCATCCAAATGCCATCATTGGACAAAGTTTCTGCAGAGGCCAGTCTACATATTTCTGGAGCAGTTCTTAGACTGGCAATGCACAAACAGAACTTAACATGAGAAAAGGAATATTTGACTGAATGTGACAAGCCAGTGTTGTAGTTACATCTAATAAACATGAATGCAGCTCTTGTTACTTCAGACAGTTGCTTGCAAAGAATGGGAAACTGCTGAACTATAAACAAGGAGGGAAAGCAGAAACTTGCACACACATGCACACACACACATACATTTCTGTGATCTCTGTTTATATATATATCTTCCTTATATTTAACACAAAGCAGAACAGATCTTCAGGACTGCAGGGTCATTATTGAAATAAGGATTACTGTGTCCTTGACCATTAGGAACTCATGCCAGATGCTGTCAGTTGTAGCTTACAGCTCCTGAGGGTAAACAGAAAGGATGATTCAAAGTGAATTTTGTGCTTTGCAAATACCTGGACAGATGATAAGTTGATGTGGCCTCTAATTTGTGCTGGTCATGACCCCAGGATTTCAGTCTGTATTGGAGGCCCAGTGGAGTGTGTGGAAATATCCCACCTTAGCAGGCTGGTGAGTACAAATCATCTGTTTTACTACTGAGACTGTTCCTCAGACTTCTAAATTTAATTAGTGTGTGTAACTAGTCTACTTTGAGGGGGGTATTGATCAGTTCTGTATCCCAAATGTTATACTTATTTCTCTGACAGATGTTAATGTAAAAGACTGCCTTTGTTTTATTTATTTGAATCCTCCTCCCAAATACTTATGTTTGTGAAAAGCTATCTGCTGGAGACATATATTGGAGTAGCAGGGGTATTTTTCTTTGATCGAGTTTCCACTTGTACATTTCCCACAGCAAATAAAAGCAGTTTGGAATTGAATTAATGGGTGTTTTTTATTGGTTAATTTAATAAGTATAAAATTCACCTACTTAGTGCCCTACACATGTATGTCAGTTTGAAACTCATTTGTTATGCATACACACAAGCAGTGTATCTCTATGTGAGTTGTTGTTTTCTGAACGCTATGAAACATGACTATTTTTTTAACAGTGAGCACATTTGCTTGTGGCCATGTTTTTACACAAAATCTCTGCACAGAGGATTTTGGGGGGATGAACAGCTTTTGGGTGACCTATCAAAGGAGATCTCCCAAATCACTTTGAAAATATTTAATATTTTTTGTCTAATTTATAGTTGGACTTTTCAGGGGCATCTACAGCTCCAACTGAACTTCAAAATGAGGAGGCTCTCTAAAGCCTTACAGGAACATTAGATTTCCAGTAGTATTAGGAAAATAATCAGATTACATTCATTTTAGGATTAAGCAGCAAGAATGGGGAACATTTATTTACTGGATTCCAATAGTCTTACTGTGATTAAATATAATTTTCATTATATTCCTTATCTTTACAGTTCTGGCAGAATGTACACATCAGGAAAAAAAAAAAAGCAAACCAAGAACAACAGCAAAACTTTAATTCCTTGTGTGTAACAAAATGTGATGTGAAATACACAGAGAAAAGTAAGATGGGCTTTTGGTCCCGTGGAGCTCCTCAACCCTATAGCTCTGCAGGTGGTTATTGAAAATGATCTCTTTCTCTCCTTGTTGTTTAAATCAGAGATTCAGCGCAGTATCTACCTGGGTGGAATTCTCCTGGTGTACATTAACACACTAAGACTGTACCAGAAATCTCAGCGAGACATCAGCTTCCTAAGTATTTCCCTCTGTTGTACTGCAAAGTCCCTGTCTCTGAATTACTCTGTATGTCATTAAAATGAAAAAGCCATTTTCCATTTAAATATTTGACTTAACCAATTTGATAACACAGGCAGCAAGGGCTGGTAAATCTCATCTACTATCATGACTATAACAGTGACAAATACAAGTAATACTTCACAGGAAGGTCAGCACTCCAAGGAAATAACACTGGAGCCTTCAGCTAGGCATTTGCTCTCCAAAGCACGAGTATATTGTAGATACGAAACTTAAGGATATTAAGTTATTTAGCCTCAGAGTTTGACTTCATGATAAACAGTGGCACTGAACTTCACAGCTTGCAGCTTGATTGCAGGCCATAAATAGTGCATGTGTACCATACTGAATACATGACCTAATTTTACTTGTATTGAGAATCGTTCTAGAACAGGAAATAGAGGAAATTGAGAATTTCTTTTCTTTTCTTTTTTTTTTTTTTTTTTAATTTTTGTTTCCTTCTGAAGCTTTCTGTTGAAGGGAAGGGATATAGTTGAAAAAGAAACTTTTTGTGAAATTTCTCAGTTTTGCTGGAAGTTTTAAAGACCAACTGTCTGATCCAGGATGGTTTCTGCTTAAAAGTTAGCATCCTCCAAATGGGATTATTTTCCTGGACAAGGCAAGAAAAATCTGCCTTCAAATTTCAAATTCTTACCAATATTGATTAGCTGACTGTGCAAACATATTGCAAATGCGTGGCATGAGAAAGCCTTCCTACTGCTCATGAACCGCAAGGTGCCCCGGTCAGCAAGCATCACATTGATGATTCTCAGTACACACTTTCATGAAGTCTGACATATAACTTCAGTGTGACCTTATATTGTACAAGAGCAGTAATATCATGAGTTACATCAATAAAACCTGAATTTTTTTTTTTTTTTTTTTCCACTGAAAAGTGTCTCTGACACCTGCACTGCTATAAATTTTCATTGGGAAAAAACATACCAAATGGTGTTTAGGTTTATTTTTTTGTGTGACTGGGGGCCGTGTTTGGGTGTTTGCCACAAGAAACAGCTTAAGATTTTATTTAAGAATATATAATATTAGAAACAGAAGTTTAAATTGGAGTTACAAGTGTAGATAAGAGAGTGTTTCTACATGTGTGTGCTGGAGGTCTTTACAGAGGCTGAAAGGGACTTCTGTTCATTAGTGCTTGTATTTGTTTTTTTTTATCAATTATTCTTTTATGTACTTTTTCTCTGGAATATAAAGTTTAGGACTGAAGTAAAATAAGTCTGGAGCCAGTTTCACTTTATATGGTTTTAACATTTTACTCTTCAGTAAAAAAGAAAAAAAAAAAAAGAGAGCCTTTAACACTTAAAAGGATACTTCTCAAATTTATCCACTGAACTGTGGGTATATCCACTGTATCATTGCAAGGGAGGTGGAATTAACAGGGCAGAATCCTCAAATGAAACCTGCTTTTTTCTTGAAGCATTTTTCACTGGAAGATCTGTCCCAATATTGCCATGCTCCTTGAAGGAACCAGCTCACCAGCAATATCATGTTGCTCCATCTCAGCTGTAGGACTTAGCTCCCCATCCCCCATAAGTGAAAGGTAAATCTGGTGGAGGAATTTCCTCTGGAGAAATAGCCTCAGCTGGGAGTTACAATGATAGGTTTTAAGATAGGTCTTATTACAAACTGGGCCAAAAATCTCAATCCAAGCTGTGCCTCTGTCTGGAATAACAAAATCTGCAGCTGGGGAGTAGAGTACTGAATGCTACAATGAAGCTGAGAATTACTTCACCTGTTGTTTCTTTTGTTAACATCATTCTATACGTACTGAAAACAAAAGATCGGTTGCTGGGGAAAAGACATAAGAGCCTTCTGTGAACAGCTGGTACAGCAGTCTCACAAGTTTGACAACTCCCAGTGCACTCTTTAATAACACCTAGCATGCATCTATAGTAATATACCTATCTTGGCTCAAGAGCAGTAATATTGTGGGTTGCATCAACAAGGTCTGACTTAGTCTTGTCACTGTAAAGAGTGTCTTTTTTTGACATCTGTATCGTTCCAAAGACTTATTGGAAATTCATATTGGCTAGTATGACTTATATTTCCTATTTGGATACTCAATATTTTCTCATTATAATCCTCTGTCAGTTGTGCATTTAAATATCTCCATGTATCTAGATAACTATTGCAATCAAGTGTCCTGCCTTTAGTCTAGCAAGCAAACCCTGCCGCAGCCCTCTTCTGCAAGAAGGGTGGAGCAGCTGCTTCCCATCTGGGAAGATGAAACCAGCACACCCTAATTTCAGCAGCTCAAGTGCCTGAGCCAAATGTAGGCCAACCTCCACTCTTCTGCTTATTAAACAACATTCATCACGGGACATTTAATGTGGTACAGCTGCATGTGGTAAAGTTGGCATTTGTGTAAGCATGCAAAAGATATATGCCTAACCCATTTTTCCAACGTCATTGTTTTTAGCATTTTTCTATTGCTCAAACTTAATGTACAAGCAGGCATTGCCATTTTTAGAGTTTTTTTAACATGCATTCTGGACACATTGAGAACAATATTTATAAAATATCTACATATATTAAAAGACATATGCAACTGTGTTTCCTCAACTCAAAGAGCCACAATCTGGCTTTACCTTTAATATTGCTTCTTTACTCTCTTAATGATGCAGTTTCCATGCAGGCAAATTTTGATGTGAGCTTTGTGCACACAACTATTATTGGCGGAAGCCCTTTGTTTCACCTTCAGTAGTGTCATGGTTTAAGCCCAGCTGTAAA
>JANRGW010021530.1:0-27422 GCA_024733675.1 Psilopsiagon aymara
TGAATGCTCCATCGCTGGCGGTGTTCAAGGCCGGGTTGGACAGAGCCTTGGGTGGCATGGTTTAGTGGGAGGTGTCCATGGCAGGGGGGTTGGAACTGGATGAGCTGAAGGTCCTTTCCAACCCTGACTATTCTATGATTCTATGATTATAACACTTTAGTAATGAAAAGAGAATTCTGTGTGTTCATTGCTTCTGTGTTAAATGCTAAACCCAGCAAAGGGATTTGGAAGATGTCTGAGAGGGATAACTAGGAGAGAGTGAGAAAAAAAGGGAAAAAGAGTGGCAGAGTGGTATAGATGCGAACACACAGAGTGAATTCCCGCTGGTTTATATTCTGATCACACATCAGCATTACTCTGGAGTAACTCCTTGAAGCTAATAGTTTATAGACAAAACAAAATTGGTCTAGAGAGAAAAGAAAGGATTACAGACTTATAAAAGGGGAAGAGGAATGTGGCCTCATTGGAGACATTAAGAGAGGATAACTGGGGTGAAATTCCCTGAAGTCTTCTTTTGCACTTTGGAAATTGATGTAGGATCTGTCTGTCTGCAGATGACTGTGGTATGAGTAGACAGAAACAAACCAGATCTAACCTACTAAGTTAAGACACTGTTAGTAAGGCAGATGAAGGGGGAAGAGCTTTCTACCAGTTGTTGTCTGTGTGGCCTGGCAGCCAGCAGTTTGCTAGTGCCCCATGTGTGCTGCCAGCACTGCTGGAGCTGCCTAATTTAGACCAGCAGAGATATATCTCATGTGTTGCAGCATAAACATTTTAGACACTTAAAGCCAGTGATGCATTAGCTTTTAAGCTTTCTATCACTTCTGAAAATGAGATTTAGATTCCCAATATGAAGAGCTTTGGAAGATTTTCTTCTGCAACTAATTTTTATTATAGAAATGAAGCAAGAAAGCAGTTTGTTTTCTCTGGATTGGATGGATCTTCCCTTTGACTGCTGTGACCAGTTTTAAAAGTGACAGTCACTGTGTTTGTTTTGGTAGGGGGGTGGCTACAGGGATGGCTTCTGTGAGAAGCTGCCAGAAGCTTCCCCTGTGTCCAACAGAGCCAAGGCCAGCAGGGTCCAAGATGGACTCACCACTGGTCAAGGCTGAGCCATCAGTGACGATGGCAGTGCCTTTGGGATAATGTATTTAAAAAGCAGGGGGAAAAGACTGTACAATGGCAATTGCAGCTAGAAAGAGGAGTGAGAACATATGAGAGCAACAGCTCTGCAGACCCCAAGGTCAGTGAAGGAAGGGAGGAGGTGCTCCAGACAACAGATTGTTCATTAACACACGATGAACTGATCAGACCTTCATTCCCTGTCCCCCTGCAGCACTGCTAGGGAGGCAGAGAAGTTGTGAGTGAAGCCTGGGAAGAAGGGAGGGATGGGGAGAAGGCATTTTCGAGATTTGGGTTTATTTCTCATTATCCTGCTCTGATTTTATGGGTAATAAATTAAACAAATTTCCCCAAGTCGAATCTGTTTTGCCCGTGATGGCGATAGCTCAGTGATCTCCCTGTCCTTATCTCACCCCTGTGCCTTTCACTATATTTCCTCTCCTCTGTCCAGTTAAGAGGAGGAACAGTAGAGCAGCTTTGCGGGGGCACCTGGCATCCAGACAGGGTGAACATGCTGGAGTTGCTTTTAAGATAGCACACTGGAATTTGCCATTTGCCAAGCTATCTCTGTAGCATAGTCTCTAGAATGATCAGTGATATGAAGACGTTGTTTTCTAAAAACAGTGGAAACACTTGGAAATGAACTCTTAAAATACTAGCAGGACCATTTGTAACTCTTTTGTAAAGTGTTCAGAAGTGTCAGCTATTTGAGGAGGTGAACACTGTGCATATTAAAATGATGTCTTTTCAAAGCTCCGAAGCCGTTGCTAAAACATTACAATAAAAAAGTCATTCCATCCAGAGCACATTATCAGTTAATGCAAACACAGGATTTTTAAAAAGCTATTACATTCCTCGGTGCTCAGAGCAAGGGAACAATAAAGTGAATACAATCTCCTCGGCTCACACTTGTGACCTCGTGGGGAGTGCTGGTACTCCACAGGACTCGCTGTAGAGCCACCAGTAACCCATGGAATGAGTCAGTGTTTTCTGTTCAGACAGAAAAACTCTGGAAAAGAGCATCAGCTCCAGACTTAGGTGGGACCATGACCCTAATTAGGGGACAAGAGGCAGGAAGAGCTCCAGAAGCTTTAAATAGGGTCAGGAAAACCTTTTGATCGTCTGATAGAAGCATCTTTGGATGGAAGTTGAGAATATTAAAAGCCCATTTCAAAGCAGTCTGGGAACAGAATCAGCAGCACTTCAAGCACTTGAGATCAAATAAGCAATTGTTTTGCAGAAATTCTTGATCAAAGTGACAGTAATTACCTGACTGGTGAATCAAGAGACCGCGAGAAGCTGAGGTTCAGGTTTATTTCAGCATAAAGCACAATACTCTACAGCCTTGGGTAGCTGCGCTGTGCAGTAGCTGAGGATACGTCCCTACCTTCAGCACCACAGGAAACAACAGAAGTATTTTCCTACTTGAGTTCCAGATGCAGGGAAGAAAAAGGATGTTACCAAGGGGAAAATGCAATATGCTGACCATCTGGTGAGGCACTTGCAGGCAGAGTGTGATCTCAGCTACAGGAATGGATCACCCACATCTTCCTTATCCAGACTGCCAAGCAGCAGTTGAGAGGCAGAAAAGATTTGGCTATTAAGAGGTGCAATGAAATATCATCACACTTGAGAGAATTAATATAGCTAAGTGCAGGCTTCAGCTTCTTGACTTCTACTATGTTTTGCACATGCATTATGTAACCTAATCCAGCAATAAATAATGGAGTATTAGATTTGACCATATGTTTAACATTAGCACAAGTGATGGCACACACTGATTATCATGAACAAATGACCTATGGCTTCAAAAACATTATTTCTGAAATGTACAAGTTTAACCCTGCTTTAAGTGAAAATCATTATTAGCAGTTTAAATTATGGAATCATTGTACTGGGCAAAGGCCAGGTTGGGCAGAGTCTTGGCTGACATGGTTTAGTGCGAAGTGTCGCTGCCCACAGCTGGGCATCAGAACTTGATGATCTTAAGGTCCTTTCCAACCCTAACTATTCTATGATTCTATATGAAGTACATCTGTAATTTAGCAACAGGGCTATGAAGAACTACTTGGATGCTTTCTTTCTGATTTCTTAGCTTTGCTTTTCTGATTTGCTGCCTACAACATGCCTAGACTTTTAAGAGTTTGCAGTTAATGCTTTCTTTGCTTGTCAATATACTGGCAAATCTGCAGTATACTGTATGTCTTCCAACAAGTGAGTGGTTGAGCCCCTACTGATGAAAGAGTTCTCCATAATGAATCTATTAGCATTAAATATTGGCACTTTTATCCATGCCATATTTGATTAGGCCTGGTTTTGTCACCTTTTTGATCCCTACTATGTAAAGGATGGGGTTGGCTGACCAGTACTTAAAGTCTTCAATTTCTGAGTTTACAGAAGGTGATTGATGAAAATACATTGAATCTCCTACAGGTACATATATAGTGACATATGCTTGCTCTTCTAAGCCTGTTTTAGGAGATGTGCTCAAGATACTGAGGCATTGTACAGCGACTGTCAAGCAAGTCCATGGTGACAAGGCTGATCTGAGTCCAGACTGAGGTATCAGTCTGTGGATTAGGGATCAGTGGGGTTCATGGCTGGACAGAGGCCAGTCTGGGACAGAGCTGGAAACAAATACCCTTACAGCATAGCCCAGGCAGGGACCTGACAGCCCAGGGCTGAGCTGAAGTGGAACCTCTGGATCCAGGGCAGGGACTGTAGTGGTGGTCCCAGGGAGGCTGGGCAGGGCCATTGAGGCCCATCAGTGCACCCAGGATCCTGGCAGTGTAGTCCAGCACAGGCAGCAGTGCCTGAGTGGTACGTGGCAGGGGATTCTCTCCAGCCATGCTGTTCATCTAGGCCAGAACAGCTTCTGAAGTCACATTCAGCTGTGATAACCACAGCCGCTTTCTTCAGAGGGTTCAGTGTCTCATGTCATGTATGTATCATTGCTTCAGTTTGAGCAGAATTTCACTTTTGGTTACCAATCCTTTCCATACTGGCTTCTTAATGACTCATGCCGGCGTTCCTTGGTAAACTTCCTTTTAGTGATGGGTCAAGTTTGGAATGCATTGTGAACACCAAATTCTCTACTTTGTGCAATGCAGAGGCCACAGTAGTGTTGAGCCCTGAGAATTTTGAAAGGTGTGTAACAAACTAATGTTTAGAGACTGTCATTCCTTGTTTCTCTTCCCAGAACCAGAAATACATACATATTTTTGATGCATTATTAAATACATCCACCAGGTAGTCAGGCTGAAGAATGTTCATCCTAAAGGCTCAAAAAATAGTACATTGCAAATGCAGTTTCTACTTATTATGCAAGTCTTCTGCAAGCAGAAGTGAAGAGTGGGAGAGGTGGGGATACAATCCCATGTGTTGAGGGAGTGATTACCTCAGGAATTCATGTGTTTGCAGAAAAGCTTTATGCAGATTTGGCCAGGTCATTTGGATCTCTGCCTCTCGACTGGTCACATGCTGAGGATTCTGGACACCCACACCCCCACACCCCCCCCCAGTTCTAATCATCTGAATTCCTTTTATCTTTTTGCTTTGGACTGCACCATACTGAAATTTAGTAGGAATATGGTGTATGCCCAACTGCAAAGTTATCATAATGCACTTAACATGGCCTGCATTTCAGTTACAGTCCTATATTGAAAAATACATGGGTTAAAGAGTCTGGAGCAGCACATATACAGAGATCAAGTATTTAGTAAGATTTTATAACCATGGGCCCATAGTGAGGAATAAAAATGCAAGCAGACTTGGTTTTTCTTCTCTTCCCTTCCTTGGGCAGCTGCCCAAGTGTTGCATCTCTGAGTAGTTATAAGAGGGAGTTCGATTTGGCTCCTGTACAGATTCCACAGTCACTGAACTGCTTTCTTCATTTAGTTAACAGTCTTTCTGAGCAACACTGGGTTGCATTCATCTTTATTATGCAGTAATGGGAATCACTGCATGGGAAGCCTTGATCTTGAGTTTTGCATAACACTGCAGCTTGCAGATGCTCTAATCCTACGAGCTCTTAGTACAATAAACTTGTAATTGATATATAGGTATAAGTCTTCCACATTACCCACCTTAGAGCCAAGAGTTATGAAATGTAATGAACTGCATATGTCCTTGGAGCTGTGATCTCCATTTAGGAGAACAAAATGTCCATCCCTGCTCCTGACAATTATTAGAATGATTGTTAATGTACTATGAGAAGTAATTCAACATCAGGGCATTTTCTGAGACACAGCAGGCAAATTTAAACTATTTTATTGTGCTAATATTACAGTTACAAGTGATATTTTAAAGCAATTCACTATGATAATGTCAGCACAGTGCTAAGACAAGTAGTTCCTTTGAATGCTGTTCACAGAGAAGTGGGTATCCGCATAGATGTGAGGAAGCTTCTGAAAGGCTGGTTTAATAAAATTAAAAACCAAAATCAGGGTGATACAGTGTAATTGTGAAGAAGAAAATGCTGGCTGAATTTCTAGATGTGCATGTAAATGCCTGGTATGAAGCAGTGTTGAGCAACCTATTGCAGTCAATACATGCCATTGACTGGGTAATAGTGTGTCCTATAATTTGTCTTTTTCCTTCTAAGAAAAATAGAAACTCTGCAAACATATGCAAAAATACTGAACTACTGCCTCCGAGGCACTATTTCACCATATTTCTGCAATACTGTGACTAACTAATCACGTATGTAATAAACACTTTTTCCTTAGTAGTATGCAAGGGAAGTACCATGTTTCTAGGGATGTGTATTCAATGAACTACAGCAATGATTATTTGATTGATTCAACTATCAGAGAGGTTATAATAATCATAAACCAATTCAAAATATCGTTAACTAGCAGAGTATTTGAAACAATACAAATGAGACATTGATTCATGGTCATGTTTAGGTTTACTTTTATGTCCTGCTGTGGTCCTTAAATACTTAGAGCTAATTTACACGTAATTATGGACACTTAGTGCTGTTTTCTCAGGGAGATTCTTGATCATAGCTAGTTTGTAAGCAAGGAGAAAATAAAAAGAGCATCTGATGTCCCTGAAACAAAAATAGAGAGAAAATCTCTGGAAGGAGTTAGAAAAGTGCTTTTTACAGGAGAGCTCAGCATGTGTTAAGGATAGGATGGAAACTACCTCCCAGCCGTTACTATGGAATGGCTCTTGTAACAGTACACACCGGGCAGCTCACTACCTCAAATTTGGTTTGGGAAGGCTTTGGAAAAGGAATGGTTCGGCAGCATTTGTCTTTGTTATGCTTTTTTTATGCTGCTTCACCTATGGTTGTCTTTAATTATGCATATGTGCACCTTAATGCAGTCACGCCTGTTGTAGACAAATAGTAGTGGTGTCTGTGAATGTTAGGCTGAGCTAAATGCTGACTTTTGAGACACACGTGAGGGTACCATGGGGTTAAAAAAAGTAATGTATAAGTGCATTCATTTGATTAGTGAAACTCCTGCATTTCCATTGCAGTATCTCATGAAGCCTGTCCTCTTTGCATAGGAACACTGATGGGTTTGAGGATCATTAGTGTAAATAAAGGCTTCAGAGTGATAGCTTCCCCATTCTCTCCTTCCTTCTGACACTGTGCACATCCTTTACTTCCAGTGGGGAAAACTGATCTGTTGTGGAGAATTTGGAAGCAACAGAAGAGAATGGAGAGGCTCCTGTTCCCTTTCTGAATACCACCAGAGACCAGGTGGCCATAATGTGACTATTGGATGTTTCATTCAGATTTTCTACAGTTCCTCTTTTTTGCTGCAACAAAGGATTTTCTTTAACTAGGACACACATTAATGATCAGATAACTTTTATCCTTCTTGCCAGAGCCCTATCCATAATATTCTTTGCCTGTTCCTGCTTGATAATCAAGGCAGGCAGTTTTATTAGTTATGGTACCTAATTTAACATCAGAGGGATCAGACCACCTCTCTGGTGTGTGAACGACTGGAAGACCTGTTTGAAGGAAGACATAAGGCATGTTAAGTGTTTCACAAGAATCAAGTTTTCTGACTGCCAGTGTTGCTGACTTAAATGTGGGGGGAGCTGAGGGAGACCATGGTGGGTACAAAAGCAGCAGTAAAGCCTTTTTTTGTGCTGGATCCCAAAACTGTGCCAGTGAAAATATTTCCTAAGGCAGCTCTCCATCACTGCCTCTATTAAACCTTTTAAATCACTGTGTAATCTGGTAAATCTTAGTCACCCAGATAGATGCATTTGAAAGAGAACTCACCCTGTGAGTAAAGACTGGCCAGCAGAAAGGTAACAGTTCTTATTTGTCATTCTTTGTTATTGTAACCGTATTACAGAGGATAACGAAGTGTAAGTTACAGCAATTAGTCGGTGGCAGCACAAATGGTAAGCACAGCACTATTACTTTCATATACTGTTGTGTGCAATGCAGCCTATTGATTTAACAGCAGCTTTTCTTTTTTGCCTTTCACTCTCCAGTAAAAAAAAAACCCTGAGATTTATGTGAGCAGTACTGTTCTGGAATACAGATCAGGCTGGAGAAATGCTGGTGTGAATCTTTGGATGCTCACTGTTTAAAAAAGGACCAGGATAGGTTAATTCATAAAGTGCTTTACAAAATAGGATAAATGCCGTGTGGTCCACAGTAGGCTCCTTGGCTTTTTTCCTCACACCTGACTGCCTATTAATCTGCCTTTTAACTGTGCCTGCGTGTAGCCACACATGGTTGGAGCCACCAGCAATGTATCTCTCTCCAGGCCTCTCCGAACTGGGTCACCCTTTTGCTGTTGGTTACTGTTAAATTATTCCCTTTGAGATAACCAAGACACTCTGTGGTGCTGTCTATTGTCGTGTTCTGGCACTGAGATTTTATAACAGATTATGGCCAATCTGTCATTTCAGGCTGTTCAAAGATATACAAAAAATTAGACACATGTTGCTCTCTCACACTGAGAAATTTGAACAAAGACCACAAACCCCATATATTTCCCCATTTATTATTCCATTATTATTGCATATAAAAACAGGGAAATAAAGCATGAAGTGCATCCTGAAGCTCTAATGTTGTATGGAATTTGTCATTATGAAAATGTTTGTATGGATTTCAATGGAGAATAAGTTCAGCTGTCTTGTGTTGGCTTTGATATGCAGCAGCTTCCACGATCACTTGGAGGCGGAAGCCCCACCTGAAAGTGGCCTTCGGTTACACCTAAGAGCACATTCCACCACCTGTCACTTCAGGATTGAGGGCAAACAACTACAGGATGATAATGCAATTAGATTAGTTTGTAATTGATGCCTCCTGCTACAGTTTTGAACATTTGCCCCCTCTTCTCATAGAATCATAGATGAAGTTGCTCCAAGCCCTGTCCAACCTGGCCTTTGAGCACTGCCAGGGATGGGGCAGCCACAGCTTCTCTGGGTACCCTGTGCCAGCGCCTCAGCACCCTCACAGGGAAGAATCGCAGTGCAATCATAGACTTTTCAGTCTGGCACGGTACTCTTCTCTTGGCCAAGGTCTTGGCTATCACCCTCATTCCTTCCCCTATCACCTGTTTTCAACCATGATGACCGTCCCAACCTTGAAATGAGTTTTGGTCTTCTTCCCTTCTCCACTTACACACAATGTCATTTGAGTATGTGCTTGCCTATACATAATCTCATTTCAAGAAACAAATTCAACTAGTATGTTGGTCTAGAGATCTCACACGATTTGGGTTTCCAAACAGAAGGATTTGCATCCTCTTCTCTCACTGTACACTGTCTCCTATCTCTTTGTTAGCTGTGAGGGACACCACAGTCATTCTGCTTGTCACCCAAGCACACATGGTTTTCTTTGCATTGTCTTCTATATGTTCACTTTCAAACTAAGTTTTTTAAGATTCTTTCTGCCCAAAGTCTCCCAGATGGATATTCCTTCCCCTTTAATGCTGAGTTATGTGGTTGAGTGAATTGCAGCTCAGAATTTGGTAGCTATGGCTTTATTGTGCCTATTCCTGATAAATAGCCATCCTCTGCCAGTGAACATGTTTAATATTTTCACCTGCTATTGTATGTTAAAAAGAGAATTGTGTTGAAAATCTCATTGTGAAAAACAAGCAGGGAGATGATAAATGCCATGATAAACAACTCCAGTCACTGTGATGCTTAATGTTCTCTAGGCTTGATTTTATATCAGTTTCCAATTTCCACTGCAAAGACAGAACACTGATGTTGATCTAATTGAAAGACATACGAGCAAATTGAGCATTGAATACATATTTCAGAGCTTAGAATAAACAAACCTAAACCCTTTTTACACCATTAAGGAAGCCTGGTTTTATATTCTAAAAAAGGCATTCTGGCAATGGCTGAACAAGCTCTAGCAAGTTGCTGTCCATGGGGGCTGAGTTGGTGGACAAGGGGATGTATTCTGGGACAAGTAATCCTTCCTAGCCCTGTATCTGGTTTCGATTATGTCTCTTGCTCTGTGTTGGACAGTTCGATCACTGGATGAAGGCTCAACCCTTCATTAGCACCATAAATGCACTCCCATGTCCTCTGGCAAGTTGTAAAGGCAATGATCCAAAAGGGTCTCTGAGTTTTATTGCAGCAGGGAGGCAGCGGTGGTCAATCTGCACTAAGTCTGTAGTTCTTACATGGGCAAAGCTGCAGGGATTTCTGCATGATTAAGGATTGCATGATTGAGGCCAGTGACATTAACAAGCACAATGTCCACTCTGCATCTTAAAGTGATGATCTAACACAAAAGAAAATGCCATGTAATAGCAAAATCCCAGCACTTTCATGCTGGTAAAAGTGATTCTATGCTTTCCATACACATGCCAAGTCTGTAAATAGAGTTTATTTCTCTTTCTTTTCCTATCAATAGCAGCTTTAGGGACTTTTCTGTTGTATTTAATGCGTGCCTTTTGCCTATGCGGGCTCTAAACTTCATTGGTATTGTTTTGAAGCTACATGATCAATAAATGCCAGTTTCTCAAGCGCTTTGCCATTTTAGCTATCAGAAATGAAAACATAAGCTTCAGCTCTCTTTTACTGGTCGTGACAAATTGATTCTTTTTGCTCTACCTTGCATTTCTGTCACTTCATCCATCTGAGAAGTGGATTTCTTGCTGTTCCCTGCTGTTAGAGCAGCATTCCAGAATCTTTTCAAAGGTTTGCTGTTAGATTTGTCTTGCACTCCTGTGCGCGCTAGAATGGGATTGTGGATGTAATTGAGCAGGCAGTTTGCAAATCAAAACCCAACACTTACATTCTGAAACCTTTTGTCTTTTGGCAGTTAAGCATAGTAAAGCGCACTGAACGTGCGCTTGTGATTACCGTTTGTACGTGGATATTCATGGGTGTACTATTGGGTGAGGAATTATGTGTTTAAATGGCAACTTGGGTACTTTATGGCCAAATGAAAAGGAACCTTTCATACGTACGGGTGCGTATATGTTTAGTTGAAACCACAGAGGATTGTTGGATCCCCTGTGCAGTGATGTATGTGCTTCCCCAGAAAATGAGGGCCAGATTGTAATGAAGGAAGAGTTTTATCCTTGCTGCAAGAAACCTTAGCAGGATTGTTTTCCCATAACTGTTGCGAGTACGAGCCCAACTTCAGGATTGGATTGATCTGAAACTACACTTGTAGTTCCCTAAAATATACCCACAGTTTATTTTACAGCCAGCTTTTGCTGAGCCACAGAAGTACAGCATATACTGCAGCTTGGCTTAGCTTTTCCCCCTAAAAAGTCTGTTATCAAACACTTTCATTGTTCTTTAGGGTTTGTGACACATGTGAAATGTGGCACGTGAATTTTTAGTGAATGAATTGAGTGTGCATTGCTTCCCCAGTGATTTCCAGTTCATTTTTGCTTCATTTCTGTGTTCTTGAAGTTTTAAAACTGTCAGCAAAGATACTTTATCAGTCTTCACTTTGTGACAGAATCTGACCCTTAGTTTCATTAAAGGGTGGAAAGATGCCAGTTACATTCCTTTCCCTCAGACCCCGTAGGAGGAAGTATGGGTGAACCAAAACTGCTGCTGAAAGACAAAAGAGTGTTTAAAATACATAGCCACAGGGAAAAAAGTAAAACCACTGTCAGTTACCTATGCAGGACATATACAGCACCAAATTCCAGCAGGTTTCTTAAAATCAAAATCAGTGACATAAATTAATGAAGACATTTTGTGATGAGCACCCAGCTCCCATTGTGCAAGCAGACTTTGTGAGAGGCATTTTAGATAAGACCTTTTGTGGGGCAGAAGCTGTCGTTGACCGCACATTTGTGCCACATCTAAGGGCAATGGCCAGAAGACAGATCTCTGCTCTGGCACCTTGATGTAGCCCAGCCCTTCTGCTTCCTGCTGGGTGACCTTCAGCAAGTCACATCTCCTTTCACTGTCTTGGTCGCCCTGTTTGCAGAATGGGATTATTTGGACAATCTCTGTTAGTCTGCTCAGGAGTAGCAATATTTAGGAACAGAGCATGATTGTGAGCATAATGTGTGATTTGCGTGCCACTTTATTCCCCAGTATGGGACGTAAATAAGATTTATGTGATACACAGGCTTGGGCTGGATCTCTGCACAGGAGTGAATCGCATCCAAGATCAATACAGTCATTCCCCAGTCCTGTGGTTTTGATGAGTTCCACAACATAAAGAAATCAGGCTCTTCCACAACAAAAGCACTATGTGTCTGCTGTAGTTGTTAAGCTTGGGAGTTGGATAAAAACTAAATTCTGGGCTTTTATAGTGTTTTCCACCGCTTCTGTAACTGTTAATGAAATTACAGTCATGCTGATAACAATGTGACATCCTGGCCATGTAAAGGTGTGTGTGAATTGTCAGCAAATACAAGTTAGAGTGAAAGGATGTGGACCTTCACTTATTATCCTGCTGACATCAATCAGGTTATGCAGTGTTTTCAGAAATGCCCAGGAAGTGGTATTTTTCACATTATCATTTTGATTTTCCATAAGATGTATCAATAGCACTCATTTACAAAAATTGCCTTCATGTTCTTTCTGTGGAAATTTAATTTGGAGGAAAAATAAAGCACGTTTGGCAGAAAAACAATGATTATTGTTAAAAAAATATTGGAGTTTTGCAGTCAGAAAATGCAATTTTTTTTTTTTTCCCCCAAAAAAAGTGACATTTTCAATGAAAAAGGAAGGGGGAAAATGCTTTCTGTAGTGCAGGTGTGTTGGAATTTCCAGCTGCCTGGCCATGCAGGGTGAGGATAGCCAGCCCAGCACAGCCAAACCTGGGTGCCTGCCTGCTCTGCAGCCCTCGTGTGAACCTGCATCCCTGTGGATCAGCTCCTCCATGCCTGACCTGGAGCCAGCTAGGGCCAGCGCAAAGCCATCACTGACAGCGTGCTCAGTGTGTGTGTGCACCAAAGCTGTTGGAGGAGTTCGGTTACAGATGGTCCCTTTCCCTTCTTTTATCCTCCCATGTCCATCTTTTCCTTTTGTTCTGTCTCCCATCTTCTCCTCATCCCATGTCAGGAAAGGGGCACCTCTGACAGGTCAGGGGAGCCCAGCACTGTATCGGCAGAGCATAGTGGGAACAGCAGCTACAACAGTGAGTGGTCTCCAACAAATCCAGTGGCTAATGTAGGATGCCTTGGGTGGTGGGAGCTGAGGGTGCTGGTTCCAGTCTTTCCCTGTGCATGGTTTCTCTCTTGAGTGACAAGATTTGGACTCCAAACCTGGGGGATGCTGAGTCAGAGAGTCAAGGGAGTTGAGCTGATTCATAGAGTGCATCAGGCTTCCCAGTCTGACTGTCAGGAAGGTGCGATGCACCTCCGTGCTGATGGGTTTGATGCTGTGTATTGTCTGGCATCAGCTGCCTCAGGTAGAGCTGCACCCACTTAAACCCAGAGCAAATCTGATCTCACTTCATTATGCAAACCCCCTGAAGAGAGCACTAGAATTTCCCCTTAGTGCAGTCCATGAAGATGGTGCCTCTAACGTATTGGTATTTTCTCCTTCAATGTATTTGTGTGTGTGTGGCTATATTTACAAAGCACTTGTAGTTAAATGTCATTGAAAAAGATAATTAAAAATCAATTAAGAGACCATTTTAAAAATAAGGCATTGTAAAAATGGGATTTACAATAATAACCAGACTAAGCATTTGGCATTTACATGGCTGGACCAAATAGAATTTCCCTTGTTAGCTGTGCTTGAGCGACAAGGTGCTCTCTTATCTCCTGGATATAAATTCCAATATTCTTGTTATTGCCGGGGCAAATAAAGGCCTGCATAAAGGCTTCTTGCACTGCCAACTCTCACCAGCTGATTGAATTCAGACAATTGCTTTTTTGTTCTTATCTGGCCCCAGCACCAGATATATCCCATTGTATGGAGGGCCAGATTTTGCACTCAGCTTATGCTCAGCTGATGCGTAGCAGATCCTGTTCTAGCAATGCAAGTCCAAGCACAAAGACAATTTAATGTTTTTGTTTTCTGTATAAAGCCTGGACATATTTACAGGCAAACTTGGAAGAGGTGTTTGGCCTATAACGTGATGTGATGGTGAATGTGATTGCTGTGATTAGACCTCGCTGAGGTCCAAGGACATAGTTGCATGAGGTGTGCTTGGACACTGTGAGACCCTGAAGTCACCATGGTACATTTTAGCTTCCACAGAAATAAAGCCAGAGAGATAGCTGACAATTTTTCTATGAAATCCGTTAGGATGTGTATATGTACATGTGTAACTTAAGTCTGTGTGTTCTGGAGCCATAGCCATGCTTACATGAACAGGCTTCTAAATGGTAGGAGTTCAGGAACTGTCTTGCTGTGGCATCAAACACAGTATTTGTATCCAAATCTGAAGTCTTTTTACTTGTTAATACTCAGTCTGCTTCCCCTTCCTCTCTCCTCTTCATCACATACAGCTGCCAGCTATTTCTAGGGATCTTCCTGAGGTTCTTGTAAAAGTGGAGATTAGATCAGTGGTAATGTCCATCTGTGATGATTCCATGGTTGAAGGGAACAGGGCGGGGGTGAAATACAATGGGCCATTGGTTAGGCATTGATGTGGGTGTGTGGAACATCGCACATCCTCCTGTCTCGTTCCCTGCTGACTGCAGTTTTTTCCCCTTGTGCCTGGCTTTTGTTTCCACAATTTAGCTCCCTCTCATTCCTCACAGACCAAAAAGAATCAAAGCCAGCCCTCCTGAAAGTCTGACATTCCAGCCCATTAGAATTTGCGCCATAGGAAGTGTCTCTTTCCCCTGTTTATGAGAAGCTTTACATGTACTACCCCATAGCTCATCAGTTTCATATACAAAAATCAGCCCCTTTCTTTAAACATCTCTTGTCTCTTTTTTCTCCCAAGACCATCATTAAAATCTTACCATAATACTCAATCTGCATTTTTTCCTGTTTTTTAGACCTATGGATATGCTTGAAATCGCATACACATATTTCATGAGTATGGTTTACTTCAAGTATTTTCTTCATTTTAAAGATCTCTTCTCTCTTTTTTAATGTCCTACATTCAAGGAATTTACACAGGTCATTGCCTGTGACATTCCCGAGACACTATCAGCAGCAAGCATACACACAGTTGCAGTCCTCACTATACATCTCTCTGAACCATGCAATATGTGCTCAGACTTGGATGGAAGATGGGTTTTTTTGGTGTTTGCATATGAACATCTGCTTCAAAATCCCGAGCCAAGAAAGACAAGAAGCAAATTAAACTATTTGTTCTTCTTTCTCTCTCTTTAATATCAAAGTCATTTCTTACATGTCATTTCTTACATAAGCTTCCACTTTTGATCAGGAGATATTAAAAATGGATCTCAACAACTTACATCTGAATCATAGTCCTTTGTGAAAACGGGAGAAGAGTGAGCCGGAATAAAAAGCAGTAGCTGCTTTACTGCTAATACCCACATTAGCAACCTGTGCTATTTATTCTCTGCCCTGCCCTTCAAGCAGTGAGGTCCTCTCACACCTTCCAACAAGTCCTGCTGCGGAGCAAGAGGCTGGTGTAACTGTGCAGCTTGAAATCAATCTGTGCCTGCGCTAAAGCAGCATGTGAACAATTCCCCATTGCTTCTTGAATTGTGCTTGAGACCTGGAAAAAGGAGGGTTTGAGGATGACTCAGATATCCCTCCTTCCCCCTGGGCTTTCTTGGTAGGCCAGCCCAGCAGCTAGGTCACTGTTCTGGAGTCCTGTATTGCAAGTTCCCAATCTTTATCCTTCAGAGTGTCCTCGAAGTGTAGAAAATGTCTTTAATACAAAATATGCCAAACCTTGCATGTTTTCACAGTCCTCAGCAGCTTTTGGACAAGAGGTTGTTAACTCCAAGAGGAAAACCAGTACATTATGGTACTAATTGGATTGCATCAATGAAAAATTAAAAGATAGGAATTAAAAGGTGCTTTAGCTTTTCACCAGAAATTGGTTGTTCCACACAAACCTGGTTTCATTCTTTGAGGAGATCACAGGTTTAGTTGCTAGTTTAATGAGGGTAGCTGTGCAAATATGATCAATTTTTAAAACATGTTTGATTCAGTTCTGAAGGATATTTGGATTCAAAAATTAGCACTATACAATTAGCAATGCCGTGCATTATAGAGTGGAATACAAGCTAAATGACAGATCTCAAAAAGCAGCTGTCAGTGTGGAATAATCATCACATGTATTTTTGGTGGGCTTCTGGTAGTATAATCAATATTTACATTTGAGATCTAGAAGTAAATATAAAATCACTGCAGATAGAATTTGTGAATGACAGAAGAACTGGCAAAGTGGTGGGTATTGATGAGGACACAGCATTCATACAGAGATCGAAACTGTCTGACAAATCAGTTTAACATTTCCAGAGGGAGAATGAAATTTACCTCCATATTATCTGCAAGGGCTTGTGCTGCTTTTTGTAGGCAACCTAGGCTTGGAGAGCTGGAAGATCTGGGGATAAGGCAGGAGATGACAGTTGGGGTTTGTCAAGCAAAGGAATCCAAGGGAACAGTAGGTACATCATTGGTCCAGGTGATTTTCTGACCCCAAGGTTAACTGGCACAGACTCAGTCACGTCCATAGAGCTCCAATCCAGCATCCTCTCGTATACAAACTGGCTGCATCCAGCCTGCCCAGGGGTTTTAGTCCCCGAGCTCTGCGCAGCCCTGCATGCACATAGGCAGGGTTTGAAGAAACGCTATTTCATGCTGGCCTGACAGCGTGGTATCAGTCAAACATCCCATGCTAATACTGGCCCCATACCCTGGTTGGTTTACTGATGGAGCTCTAACTAATGAGGCAGAGGCGTCAGTGTGAGGGATGATGAGAGCAGCATTCAGCACACCTGCTGCCTCCCCGCTGCCAAATTCCTCATCTGCTGCAGCAGAGGAGGATTTCTAAGGAAAGAAGTGATGAAGAACAAATGTGGTGCCTTTTCTGCTGATGAGGTATCTCTCAGAGGCGAGAGGGCAGCATGAGGAGAGTCACAAATGGTTTAAAACCTCAGAATTGAGCCCAGCTCGATTTCCAGGAAAAAAACTAACACCTTATTTCTATGCATCTGAATTCAGTTTGGTGTTTCGGATTTAACAAAGCCAGCTTAGGTCAGCAGAAAAATTTGCATTTATTCAATGAAGTTTACATTGGGCTTTGCAGCCCTGTGTGTCTGCGTGCCACAAACCATTCTCTTTCCTTGCCGTTTAAGGACATTAAGGAATGGAGACCATCATCCTGAAGGGAGACACATACCTCTGAGGACTCTTCTATATCTCTCCTTGTGCTAGGTCAAGCTCATGGATAAGTTAAGAGCTGCTCTTCTTCCTGCTCTCAGGTTGGCCATCTATCACCAAGGCTAAAACCTCTTGGAAGAGAAATATGAGAATGGTTTTGGGAAGATCTCACCATGTCTTTAAAGGGGTATGAGGTTTAGTGGGCAGCTCTATAAATGGCTTTGGTTTGTGGACTTTACACACTATAAAACTCCAACTCACTACCCAAGGTCTTAATTAGAGTGCACTGTACTATTCAGGAGGATGTGGGAGCTTGGTCCATGCCTGATAGAAATCACCGGGAGTAGATCTTATCCAGGACAAGGTTTGGGGGAAAAAATAGCTCTATTTGGATGACTTACTCCAAAAATACTGACTTTTTATCATCACTTGTAAAGCCATTCCCTTGGTTGTGTGATAGAAATGTGCCTCACGTCTCCTACAGCACAAACTTCATAAGTGAGGAATGAAGGAAGTTCTCATGCCTTCTGATGACTTACACCCTGATTTTGATTTCTGTTACGGCACTGTAGCTTAGAAGCCAGAGGATCATGACAGCAGCCCAGGCCTCCTCTTCCTTAGGACTCAGTAGGCACCTATTGAATTCACTATGAATTTTCTGCTGTCTGCTTGGGGTTTGGCTCTGTATGCCATGAAGATAGGTCTCTTGTCTCTTCTAATGCTAAGGGAGCCTAAACCAAAATGCCCCTGTACACAGAAGACTTAAGTGGCTAAACACAGTAAAAAAACCTTTATTAGTGACCTTTCTGATATCCATCTCCTCTTCATATGTGCTCTGCAATATCATAGCCTCTTCTGAACCCAGAAACCAGCCTGCTGCACGGCTTTATGCTTTTATCCCTTACACCCCACCACTGCCTGTTCCCTTTGGATTGCAGAGGTTCCAGTCAGACTCTCTCCTTCCTCTAACTATCAGACATGAAATTGTCATCTAGAAAAACAGTAGTTACAGGGGAAATCAGCATCCTTGAGTCACACAGACTCATCCAGATCTTTCCAAGCTTGTTAAGCTCATTCCGCTTCCAGTTTTCATGAGCTGCTGTGTAACATCTCACTGGCACTGTACAGCCATTCCAGGAACATCAGGAATAGAGCCTCTTTCAGGGCAGGAAAGCCCCCTGAGGCTAGGTAGGTAGCCGGACCTGCATGGCTTTTGAGCTACAGGCTGCAGATTCTGCGGTTCCACCTTGGCTTGTAATATTGTGAGATGTATTTTAAGGTCTTATCAGCAGTTCACTGGAGGCTGCTCTCTGCTGAGCACCATTCATCCATCAATCTACTTCTGTGGCCACATTCCAGCCTACACTGAGGTGACAGTTCAGTTGTACTAATGATCAGCCTCACATTCTCATATGCATTCTACCCTTGGTCTGATTCTTTGTCTCTTATGATGATTTCATTGATAGAGCACGCTGGCTTCCAGTCAAGAAGCTCTTCTCAGCTTAACTCTCACTTTACAAAAATCACTGCTCAACATCTCTAGAATTAGAGATGGTTGCTAAACCTTCTATCAGGGTGATTACTGATATAAGAGGGACATGTCCTGAACTGATCAAATCAGGGATTTAATAAAACTGCCCTTGATCCATGTTTCACAATTGTTAATATCGTCCACTTTGGGTATTTTTCCTCTTTTCTGGTGGCTAAACAGAGCTTTGTTAGGAAGGTCCATGTGGAATTAAGAGAGAGGGTTCAGGATTTTCATTTGTTTCCCTGTTCTTGTTTGGGGAAACTCCATATGGTTCATTAATATTGCATTTAGAATGCAAAGGGACTCAAAAGCCAAACACTTGAATGGTATTCTGAAGCCTCCAATGTGATACAAAAATGTGCGTGTGAAGAGTTCCTGCTGTGGTTTAAGACCAAACACTCCTGTTTCTTAGTCAAGAGCCCTCTTCCCTCCTTTGTTCCACAGTGCAGTTGTTTCATAACACAAACTGAAACCAAATGACGTGATGTGAGGGTTTCATTCCATTTCTCTTACTTGATTCAGGTTCACTGAAAGGTTTACTAAACCAAAGAAATCTGTGGTACTGACATCGCTGACAGACAGTCTGACCCATTCCATTCTGTTGACCCTGCTTCCATGCAGGTGCATTTTAAGTGTAGGTGCTGGAAAAGCTCTCACTGTGTAGCTTAAGCTGCAGCTGGTAAAATGGGGCAGAATGAGCTGGGCTTCCTTTTCTGCTTTCCTGTTTGCTTAGTTCAATATTAACATTCAGGATAATTGTGTAGAATTACGAACTACCGCTTCCAAACCTGACTCTTCCCCTTCATTATCACTGCTCCTCTAAGAGAGACTGAGAACTTGAGATTGGTTTCAATAAAAGCAAGATCATGCTTTACATGCAGAGTAGGCCGCTGATTTTCTGACACAATGTGATCTGGTCACTAGAAATGATGAGAGTCACGGATTGAATTTGGTTTTTTCATTTTGTTTTATAGGAGACACCAAAGTGAAATTTGATTTTTACTGGCTTTATGGCTTGATCACTCACCCTATTAAGAATAATGATTCCGCTCGCTGACCTTGTAAAGCATCAGCTATGAAATTTGATATGATAGTCCAAACATTTTTACAATGCAACTCTTAGCTAGTGCATGACAGTCTATTGACTGAAATACTGTCAATGCACAAATGCGATTATAACCACAGAAGGTCTCGATTGCTTTGGTCTTTTATTCAATACACTCCTCTGTTGCAGGCAACTTCTTGGCATTTTTTCCAGGTTAGCCCAGATGCTCCTTTTCTGACAAATGATGCATCAGTTGGTATAGACAGACTCCTTTCTGCAGCTTTTTCTATCTTTAGAAGACTTATCTCTAATCGCGCTATTGCATTTGGTGTCTCTGCACTGTTCAAGCCTTGTGCTCTGCAATAGCCTCTTTGAGTCTTACTGGCTGTTCAGTGTTCCGGGAAGCGAGATACAGCTGTGGTGGAGAGATGTGACGTGTTTGTGCGTGCTGGTGCGGCGTTGTTCCGTAGCGGGAGGAGAAGAGTAGGGTGGGTTTAGTGCCCAGGTTTCATTTAAATGAGCAGAATGGCTTTACTTCCCCCATAGGTATAACAATTATGAAGAATTTATATGGCTATTCTTTCTGTATAATAATGAACAGAAACCAGGTTTGCACTCTTGACCTTTGCTGTTCGGTAGGCATAAAGAAGCATCAACAGTCTCTACTAGGAGACCATATAGATCCACACCATCCTACTTAGTCCTACTTCTTATACGCTGGGAGACAATGAGCTTATGCTGTGTCATGCTTGTACCTTCCCACTGTGAAAAATAACTGGCTAATGCGTTTTTTACTTTCTTTTGTGTGTTTCCAAAATAGATCTATTTATCACTTCAACAAATCCACCCAGCATTCCTCATGTATTCTGATTTTTCAGTTAAATATGGTTTGCATTTAAACATAAAGATGGCCCCAAATGTAGCATTAATATTTTGCCTGCTGAAATGCAGTTCTGTATCATATTAAAATTTAAACAGCCATTATGTACATGAAAGATTTTTTTTGTTGTAGTTTGCAAGGTGGTGTAACAACAATTACCAGAGTGCATCAATCATTTCTCATTGCCTCATTTATATCACGGGGATAAGTAGCTCCAATTAAAATCCCATTTCACATAAATATATATGGTTTGTATCAAACCACAGTCTGTTTCCTGCTCTGAAATGCTGGCCATAGGAAATCTTTCTCATTATTCAAAGTGTATGATGTGTACTGCTTATCTTTTGGGGCTTAAAAAGACGTAACTCTGCAGGCAGGCATGCCTTACTGCAGGTCTGGCAGGGAACAAATAACTCTTACTGTAATTATCTGTCAATTTTACTCTTCCAGATATTTTGGCCAAAAACCTAACTAGCATAATCGCGTTTGTAATGGACACATTATAATTTGAGTAAGCAGAAACAGAAAATGTCTAACACGAATTAACAGCTGTGGGAAGCACTGTATTTTTTCTATTACTGGTGATTTCCCTTCTACCAAAGTAGCTTTTCTGCTAAATCTGCTTTCATTGTCAACATTGTTGTGGAAACCAAGTAAGGGGGAACTTGGGAAATGATCTTCCACTAGTCTGTGATTAGATTAGAAATCATAGTTTCCCTTTTACACCTCTCTGCTAAAGCTGATTCCGACCCCAGGCCTTTCCTCCTTACACTTCAGGTAAAGCCCACTCTGACCTGTGTTGCCAGCGGTGGGTGATGTGACATGTCTCTGCCTTTCCATTGCCTTCAGGTAGTAGCAGCCACATTGTTCTTCCATCCCCATTCCCACATCCTGGGTTGTATCCCCAACACTGTGAGCAGCAGGTTGAGGGAGGGGATTCTCCCCCTCTGCTGTGCTTTGGGGAGAACTCCCCTGCATTCTGTGTCCAGGTCTGGGGCAACAGCACAGAGGGACATGGAGCTGTTGGATCGAATCCAGAGGAGGCCATGGAGATGCTGTGAGGGCTGCAGCAGCTCTGCTCTGGAGCCAGGCTGAGAGCGGGGCTGGGGCAGCCTGGAGAGGAGAAGGCTCCTGAAGGGGAGACCTCAGAGCAGCTCCAGTGCCTGAAGGGGCTGCAGGAAACCTGGAGAGGGGCTTTGGACAAGGGATGGAGGGAGAGGGCAAAGGGAAATGGCTTTAACTGCCAGAGGGGAGATTGCGATGAGCTCTTAGGCAGAAGCTCTTCCCTGTGAGAAGATCTTAGGCAGACGTTCTTCCCCCAGTTCCAGGCTGGAACTGGATGAGATTTAAGGTCCCTTCCGGACCAAACCAGTCTGTGATTCTATGATTCTGTGAAGTAGGTTGTTGTTAAGTAAGGCAATCAGAGGCGAGAACTGATAGTTGGTACACACAGTGCCATTACAGGCGTGTTCCTTGCCACATCGTTATGCCTGAATCACATGGGAGATTTCATTGCTGCAAAGCTTTTTACACTTTCCAGTTGGAGCATTCTGATTGCAAACGGTTAAAAACACTCAGTGCCACTGGAAATGATTTTTTTTGCATCATTTCTGCAGAACCCAGAGCTTGATGAGCAGAGCACTGCAGGAATCCTCAATGCCTCCAGCAGAGGTGCTAAACAACAGCATGGGCCACACTACGCATTGTCTTTAAATTCCTTTCTCTTCCTCACCCCTAACACACTAGTTCTGGAGCCAGCAGTGGCTGTTGATGATATTTAAGCATGTGCTTAAAGTTAATAGATGTTTTGGGGCTGTCCAAAGTGAGGACAAATTAGGAACTAAATCAAATGATTTAGCTCGGTTTTGCAAATTCTTTTCTAACTGTTGCCTTACAGTTTGATTTCTTCTTCAATTCAGTGCCTACCAACTTCATTTTCCTGCTGCTGCTGCTGAGACTGAGCTCCTTTATATCTGTCATAATCACCAGATTCCCTCTCTGAAGTGCTGAAGTAGTAGATAATATCTGTGTTTTTATTTGTAGGGTCAAGAGCAGCAATTCATAGCTCAGGGATCATCAGTGCAGTGAGCCAACAGCAGAGTCAGTCCAGCTTCTGTTTTCTTATAGTCACGCAACAGAAAATCAATGGTGTCAGGAACGTTGGGATAATTCTACTGTTACAATCAATACATGCTGATTAAACTAGCTGTGTCTGTTGGGTAAATTTGCTGCATCATAATTAGAATTATTAATTAAAAATAGGAAATCAATTGACACAAATTAAGCAAAAAAAGAAATTGGCTTTATTTCTTTGACAGTCTCTTCAGAGACCTCAATAACTGTGACAACACGGACGTGACCGGGTGGCACTTGTCAGTTTGTTAATGCTGGCCTGAGTTTTAAAAATTCACTTATAAACCCTTGCTAATGCAGCTCCCAGGAAAACAGACATTAGATGTTGGATGTGCAAGAAGCAGCTTTTAGTTGTATTGCACGTAGTCATTATTCCCAGCCTACCCAAGAGTGAAAAGCCAGGGTTCTGTGTGTGTCACCAGGGAGGGGAAGCGGCTGGGGAACGGAAGTCTTCAGAAGCACGATGTGGCTGTCCCCTTAGCACTGTTCAGTTAACAAGGATAAACAAATTGATCATTTTTGTGGTGGCTTTAATGGGCTACTCATTGCTTGCTACTTCCTATAATGTGCTGGTGACCTTCATTGTTTTCAGGGACATATTATGTGGGACACTGAAGCAGAGAGTCCTTGGTAATGCTCTTTGCAAGGACAGCAGGAGCACGCGTCTTCTTTCAGCTGTTTGTTTTTCTCCCTGTTTTTTCTGGATTTTATGTAGGGTATATTTTCTTTCTTTAAACCTATTCCCCTCAGCTTTCTTTCCTAACGTACGTTTCTCCTTTGCTCCTACTCTCAGTGATTTTCTTTTCTCTGTCTACCCTTTCCATCCCATGTTTTCTCCTCCAGTTCTGCTTGCACACGGTCAGCAGAGGAGAGCGGCATCAAAGTGCAGGAGTTCTTTGCGTTTGCATACTCCTGGGATTTGCTCAGCCTGCAGCCACATATTTTCTCTGAGCTTTCACACCTAAGAAAGACATGAAGGCAAAAAGAATGGCTGGTTAGGGAAAATGTGTGACTGGTGGTGCTGTACCATATAATGTACTTTAACTACTCATTGGTGGTAAACTAGTTTACAGTTTTATCAAACTTGTGATGATTTGATTGCTAAAATGAGTTGGTCACTAATAAGATAAAATTTGGAATGTGGAAAAACTTCCTGGTGCATTAGTTGGTAACAATTCGTTATCTTAACAAGATAACTTGATGAGAATGAAGTGATCTAAGGCAACTGCCCTAAGCGGTCCTTAGCCAGTCTGTGCATACTAACATAAACCATGGCTCTGCTTACTTCTGGGATACGTTGGGCATTTCTTTTTGGTTTCTGTAGATGCGGACTTATGACTGGCAGACTTTTAGGACCTGCCATACCGGATGAATGGCTTTGAGCTTTGCTCAAAAAGTTGTACCCAGCAGTGAGATTTAGGAGCGGAATGTGCAAGTATTCCCTGGAGAGACGCTTTGCCATTGATTTCTGCCAGCAGGCTCTCCGGAAGTTCCTAATGTTGCAGCATACTTTCGGGGTGTTGCACAATGGCTTTTCATTGGCCCACTGTGAATTGTGATGGACGTTATTTGTGTAAGCTCTGGCACCTTTGTTATTATATTTTTAATCTCCTTATTTTTCTCAGGAATACCTTTTCCTATGTTAGTGTGCAGTGAGTAGCTGATACCCTGGGAAATCCATCTCAGTAAAATACAATTCCCCCAATCTTCACAAAATACAAGATCAAAACCTAATAAAAATCTTAACTGCTCCACTATGTCTAACTTATAATATTGAGGGTGGGAAAAAAGCCCTCAGCTATTTGATTATGATTGCTATAAATTAAAACAGGAGGTGTTTTCTTCTTTAATGGAGTGGTGAAATGCTGAGAGGAAAACAGTACTGAGCATTCCTTGGTTCTGAAGTTAAAACTAACTGCTCTGTAGATTGAACTGCTGTATTATTTAGATCCTTGAGAATTATCAAAGTATTATTGACAGATGTGCTAGTGAGAAAGATTAATGTGATCAAATTCCTGTAGTTTTTCTAGGTCTAAAACTGCTTTTTAAGGTGTTTTACAATGACGATATTTCATTGAAGTGTATTTCCAAGACCAGTCAAAAGTAACAGCAAATAAAAACGGCTTTAGTTTAAATGCCAAGATAGATTGAGTGGTTTGCACAAGAGTCAGGAGAAGCCAAGTTGTTGGAAGCCCTAATTCCAAACACTGCCCGTTGTATCTCAGGGGGGCTGAGCAAGTAGGTTTTGACCTACTGACAATTGAGAACATACGGAGAACGTGGAGCTTTCAGATCTCTTTGAGCACAACTATTGAGTGCCTTAAAATTAAGCTGTAAAACCCCAGTCTCAATAAAGAACTTTACAGGACGTGTGTAAATAGTGTAAAATAAAGTGAATGTAGTTGAGCAGTCAGAGCCTGTGAGGAGGGGTGCTGGCAGCTCTGCTCGAGTTGAGCTGTGCTCTAAATGGGATATAATGAAGATCTCCCACAAAGAAAACACTGTGATAATTGAGACTTGAGAAAACAAGGACTTGGATTGACAGTTTCAGATCTTCTTTACTGAAACTCAGCCTGTCAATATTTTGTTGGTGGCAGCTAGACTGTCTGTTGCTGGAAGAAATCTGAAGATCATTTGGGTTATAAGGCTACATTTGCAAAACAAGTGGTGTCTTTTGCTGTCATTTCAGTGGGCTGTGGATCAGGATTTTAATTAGTGTGTCTGCCTTCTAAGTCTTTGCTTTACTCTTCATTATGTCTATGGCATTGCTGTCAGCGTGGTAGCCCCATGTCACAACTAGGTCCTGTTGCCGTAAGTAAGATATGAACAGTGGTTTGCCTGTAATTGGAGGGCAGGCAGAAATCCATTCCAAGGTTATCTTTCTAGGTGTAGCTATGAAGAGCTACAATTACTAGTTTATTCAGAAGCTTAGAAGATGGAATTAGGCAGCTTATGCATAAAATGTGCTTGTTGTTGCTTGGCAGTCAAGTGGTGTTTTGATTTTAATGGAATTCAGAGTATTTGCATTATGAAGTAAGAATTGTTTTAACGCTCCATAGGGTCTCAGAGGTAAACTGAAGTCTCTTGACAGGAGCAGGTAAAAGTAACACCTTGAAATCTGTGTTCACATCTAACATGCTTTAGAAACTTTCACAGAATAGTGTCATCACCCGTCAGCCGTGGGCTGTAGAGCCCTGTATTTAAAAGTGTACAGAAAGTGATAACCAGACTGCTATTAAGAAGTTGGCTTTAGCTCTTCTACGCAGGTTCCTGGGAGGAAGAGCAGAGAACAGGACATTGGTTTCAACAGTGACCGTGAGCGCTGGTGGCCAGAGCCACCATTGCAGGAAATGAAGAGATTTTATTCGGCAGTTGCTAAAAAAGTGTCCCTGTTACTTTCAACTCCATTTAGCTGCTTATTGCTCATTGCCAACGAGACTTTCCATGATCGACTGACCTGCTGGGTTAAAGAATCAGAGAGTCGGGAGATAGAGGCTGGCAGAGGCTGATTGAATTGCCGTGTTTACTGCAGCTTCTCAACAACTTCCTTGCTTTGCTAGCAAATTGGAAAGGTTAAAAATGCAGAGTTTTGAAATTATGTGCACCTGTGTTCTCAAGTCTCAGTGGGAAGTCACCTTCTTAATCTGTTAAGTGCACAGACCCAATAATTTCCACTACCTTAATACCCATCTCCCAGTGTAATTTTTCGGTGTGCCTTTCAAGAGCTGATAATTCTTGGGCTCATAATGTTGCTTTCAAGCCTTCCTTCTTTCAGATCTGCCTAGGAATGAGTGAAATGAGTCAACAGTAGAGGTTTTTTTAAGCTTTCTTCAAGATTTACACCAGCTCCCTGACAGAAAATGTTCGAATTCTTTCAGTTTGACAGAAATTAAGGATGTGCCAAATAGCGGAATCTGCATATATGCAAGATATGGAACAATAAAGCTTTCAAACCTTGCTAGCTACGGGGTCTCTATAAAGCCACGTCCTTCTGGTTCACTATGAACATACTTCTTTTTACATTTAACAATGTTTAATCACAAAACACTTGAAGAAGTGTTTTTTCCAGCACAGCCTGTGGGAAATCTTGTGTGACTTACCTTGGGTATTGTCCTGTTAGAGCCCTAGTGAGGCGGAGGACACTAGAAGTGGTAATGGTGATGGAAGAAAATACAGAGAAACAAACTGTGGCCGAAGAATCCTTTGTAGAGGACGGTGCAGCTGGGACCTGTAAAATCAGGAGAGAGAATCACGTGAAGTGGAGCCTTTTTATGGAATTGCTATGTATCATTTGTGTAAATCAAAGACTTCAGGGTTTTCTTCAGTTTCTCTCTGGTTTTTTGATGCAAGCTGATGGGATTCACACAGCAGGGGAAGTCTTTGATCCAGAGGTGCCCCTTTTCCATGCAGTTCAGCCTGTGCCTTGTTTGACTCTGGAAGCTTAGGGATGGCAGATAGAGAAAATGAAGAAGCGATTACTTGTTTAGCCAGCTTTAATTAGATTTTTATTGTGCTGAATAAGCATTTATTAAGGTTGCATCCGCTTTGCAGTCAGAGGGGTGATTGCAGCAGACAGCCCTGTTGCTTTGACCCAGCCTTCCCAATTCCCAGCCCTAGTGAAGCCTGAGGTAGCAAGGGCTCTCAAGTGGATTGTAAGCATGGGTGCTGAGTGAGTCTTACCAAGCCCCTGCTAAAGACAACTTCGCTGAAGCTCCACTGCTGTAATGCCTGACCGAGCTGGTCTGCAGCCAGCTCAAAAGGTCTGTGTGTGCCACAGTCACATTGCTCAGTGCTGTGTAGTTGTGGCCTGAGTGTCACTTGGTGTCACTGCTCGAGCTAGAGCCAGATGAAAGCAGGAGAAATCTGGAGATCTCAAGAGGGGCTTTAGACAAGGACTTGTAGGGACAGACCAGGATGGAACGGCTTTACCCTGCCAGAGAGGAGACCAAGATGAGCTCTTGGGCAGAAGCTCTTCCCTGTGAGGGTGCTGAGGCGCTGGCACAGGGTGCCCAGAGAAGCTGTGG
>JANRGW010021532.1:0-17684 GCA_024733675.1 Psilopsiagon aymara
GTTGAACCTCATCCCATTTACCACAGCCCATGGATCCAGCCTGTCCAGACCCCTCTGCAGAGCCTCCTATCCTCCAGCAGATCAGCACTACCACCCAACTTGGCGTCATCTGCAGATTTACTGAGGGTGCACTCGATACCCTCGTCCAGATCAGTAAGATATTAAACATGTGGCCCTCATACTGATCCCTGAGGGTCACCACTAGAGACCAATCCAGCTAGATGTGACACCATTCACAGCCACTCTTTGGGCTCTGCCATTAAGCCAGTTTTGAACCCAGTGTAGAATACACCTATCCAGCCATGAGCAGCCAGTTTCTCCAGGAGAATGCTGTGGGGAAGACAGTGTGTTGTGAAGGAATGTTATCTGTGGGAGCATAGGCCAGTCCTGTGCAGCAGCAGCAGCAGCACTTGAGGGGGATCCCAAGGCCAAGCATGGCAGACTGTGCTTGGCCCTGGCAACAATGTGCTTGAGGCAGAGAGGTGATAAAAAATCATGTCAGGTGGGAAACCTGGAGAAGGAGTGATCTTTAAACATAGACAGGTGGATGAGGAGAGATGTTGTGAGAGGGATAATTGATGACTTGTGTCTTCCCTGGGTTTTTTTTTTTTTTGTTTGTTTTTTGGTTCCTCAGCAAAGCGTACTAGCACAACCTCCTACCAGGATGGGAAGAGTGCAAGGCTTGTTGTTGCCTGCCACCTTGATATTCCAGTTCCTTGTAATGCTAAAAGAAAAGAGATTTGTGATGGCATTCTCTAGAATGGTAATCGGGATGCATTGTATTTAGACATAATTGGAGATGAAAGATATTTCACAATGACTTTGGTGATCATAGGCAGAGTGCTGATGTCACCCACCCTGAGGGGCAGTTTCAGTTTTGCAAGAAAATTGCCAATTCTTGCCAGAGTGGGTGAGAGATTTGTGCTTTATACTAACCAGGGATATGCTTACATACCTTAGGACTCCCAAATGCTCAACCTTTAGCAATCATACTTTACTCTTGCTACCTTCAATTTCAGTTATAAAGATAATTTTCATCAACACAAAGAGCCATGAAGAAGAATGAGTATAAAAGTTGCGACCTGGTGCATGAGCTGTGTGTTCAGTGTTCTGGTTCAGCTGCTTGGTGCATTCAAAAGTGGGTTAAATGCTTTGATCATAGAACCATCCACAAGCAGAACAGTGGGAGCCTATCCTACTGACTGTGCTGGGTGTCTGGCTTTCGCTTTGTCTTTTTACATATTATGTACTGGAACTTCATGAAGAAAGCTAGAATTTGTGAATTTTATTCAAGAACTTTTATTAAATCAAAATGCAAACACCATTGCAAAGAGATTTTACAATGTCAAAGATTGAAAAGTCCATCAGAAAGCTACAGACTTCAGAACAATATTGATCTTACAAGTGAAATTGCTAACAGATTTTATTTAAGCCAGCATTTTCAATATTAAGAACTTAAAAAAAGGTGTTTTAAAGCATTTTGCTTTAGATACACTTAGAAACAATGAAGAATTCCTGAGCAACTATGTTTATACCAGTATTCTGCAAACAATGTACACACTGCATATGAAATCTACTTTCTGTAATTTTTAAATTTTAGAAATTTACAAAACGTTGGATATGGATTATAGAATCATTGTGCTTCAAGTCATTCTGTTGCTACAGTGATGACACTATGATACCTTGCTCCAGGCTGCATACAAATTTGGAAATTATAATGTAAAAAATGCCTGCCTCTATCAGAAGACTAGCAATGAAATGGTTTGTGCAAATGGAAACAAGTTTGCTTCAAATATTGGATCATCTCTTTCTCTGATGGGAGATGCATATTATTCAGAACATGCAGTTTAATTTATAAATATGTTTCTTTGAGAGACCTGCTGGCACAATTAAAGGCAAGGAAGTTCTAGAGACTTTGACCTGCACTTAACTGCGTGGCAAAAATTTGAACAAATACAATTAGCCAATGACTGCTGACACATTTTTTCTTGCCAGTACTTTTGCAGATCACCACCCTCAGTATTGCTGTATTTTACACAATGACTAAAAAAATGTATGAAGCACAATATAAAGATTCCAGAAACCCAGACAGTGCTGAGTGTCTCTGAGCAATACAATGCATATAAGGAATTGAAGGTTATGTTATTCTAGATGTTTCTGTGGTCAGAATTAAAAAATCAGATTAAATAAAAAAACAAGATGAAAAATAAACAACACTAAAGCAGCCCAAGAATGCTTTCTGAGTATAGCTGAGCAGTAGTTTCTTCTTCCTTTTGGAATGAAGGATACAGGGATGAGAATTAAGAGTAGTCTACAGCATTATGAATATTAAAAAATGCGATATGACATCATTATACTTCTGCATGTATTCTGCATGTATAAAAATCTGCCTGTTCCTAGATGTATATAATTTTCTGTTCTGAAGGAATATTTTCTACAAGTTACTCCTACAAAGATTTCCAGGACCCTGTTAAAATCTACTCAGTGCTATGTCTAAAATTGACCATTGCAATCTTTGTAGGAATCAAAGTTACATCTTCCCATTTTCACTGATGTCAAAATGAGGTGAAGGTATTCAGTGGCTCATAAAAACAGACTGAAAAGCAGCGTTATCCAAAAAATATATAATGATAAGGTCCAAGACAAGCAGCATCACAAAGTAGAACGGGACATTAAACCTTCCAAAAATACAAGAACTTTTAACATATCAGCACTGCAAGAGGCCACACAGCTAATTCATTTTTTTTTCTCAATGACTTTTGACAGATATAGCAGTTTGTCTTAAAAGCTTTGCTTAAATGAAAAAGATATTTTAAGCCTAACTTGTCAATTTTCCGTATTTATCACCAAGATGGGGACTTTCTGATTAAGGAAGATGTTTAACAGACACATTGTCACAGGTACAAACTTGCAATGCCCAGAAGTGCCAAGAGACCATTTAGTAGTATGCACAATGGCCTTTTTCCCTTGTAGCTTCTAGGTCATTATATTATCTTTAATAAATAAAAAGTAGAAGAATGCTTAAGAATGATAGACAATGTAAATGGATAAATACTCCTCATCCACAGTTCTGTTGAAAAATTGAAGGTTGTTTTTAAAAATAGTGTGGTAAACTTTATTTCTCTGGATTTTTTCCTTAGGAATGTGTAAAAAGAAGATCATTTAAGGGGTCTAGCTCTTCAAGTATTCTGTTTGCCTGGGAACAGTGTCAGCTACATGGAAGAAAACCATGTAACTTATAGAAAGTGAATGATCAGTTCTCATGTATAGGACTTTATCTGCTACTGTACAGTAGCTGATATGTAGTAGCCAATTTCAGCGTTTTATCAACTTTTTAGCATTTGATAAGGCTATACAATTTTTGTGGATTGTCTCAGGTAACTGTGCATATTCCCACTTCTGATATATAAGTATTTTCTTCTTTTTCCTCACAGTCTCATTTATCACTTATCTCTGTTCTACAGGTTCTTGTATTTTCTTATCTACTCTCCATTTGATTCCTTTGCTTACATTTATTCTTCTCCCTCCTTCTCTTCTCAGCTGTACTCAAAATGCATGTCTACTCCTTCTGATTTCTCTAATTATCTACCTATGTACAATTCTATAGTGACTACACTAATCTTCCATTCTGCTACATGCAGCAGTAGTTGCGTCCTTCTTCCCATTTAGTGGCGGACTTGGTAGTGCTACATTTATAATTGGACTCTGACCTTAAAGGTCTTTTCCAACCTGAATTATTCTATGATACTGTGAGCTTTAAGCTCTTTCTATCCCCAAATATAATGTATTTCTATATTCCATTTATCTTTAATCTCCTGCTTAACATATATAGGAGAGATGAAAAAATGCCCTTATTTGTTTCAAAATGGTTTTTAAGGCAGTACCAGAAGATTGTTCCAATTCATGTAATTTAGTCCCATCTTTCTGCACCCACAAGAAATGAAGTCTGAATTTAGGGAGGGTATGAGATAGTTGAGAGCATTGCTAATCTCCGTTTTCTCTCACGGAGGGTCAGAGTTTTGAAGATTTTTTCAGGAACTCAGCAGAAAGCAGGTCTTTCTAAATAGCAAGTATTGATAAATGCTTAGGTGCAGTGCTCAGGTGCAGAGTAAGAGCATCTCTGACAACTCAGCTTATTCTGTCCCAGTGAGCTGGGCACACAAGCAGTGTGTCCCAGGAAAGGGACTGATGCTTGCCTGCCAAGCTAGTCAGTATGCCTTTCTCTGAAAGATGGAAATGGCTCTTATTTTTTCATATTAAAGCAATTTCATTTTGCTGCACATCTCGAACATCTCATCCTAGTACTACCTACTACAAGTGATGATTCCATGACAAGCTGTGAGTAAATAAAAATAATTTGAATGTTACAAATGAGATTTTTGATATCTTGATAGAATGATTCACAATTTGACACATAAAGTAAAATGCTTTTGTCTGCCTTTTTAAAGGGAGAAAAAAATAAAAGAAGTGAGGTAGCAGTTCCTTGAGAATATGATGCCTGATCTCATTACGTTTGTCTTTATGGCTTTGTAGAAGATGTCTAATGTCTATCAACTGGTTTAGATGACTTTGGTTTCCTTGCACACAACCTTGATATTGTTTACAGTTAATTTACAGACTTCAAGATGTGAACCCCACATATGCAATGCTTCAGAGATCACAAAAATAAAAGAAATCTGCTTATTAATTTTGAACACCTGCTGTTAGCACTTTAAATACTTAAATAACATTTAAAGCAACTGTATATTTTCTAGCCATTTAAACATAGACACATAAACAGATATACTACAGAATACACTGCTTTAACATAAATCAATTATCATTACAAATTTGGTTTACATTTTGTTCACATATATCGTCTTACTGGAATGATATAAGGTCAGTTTACTACACTTCTGTAGTTACATTGTATCACCATAACCACTCTTCAAGCTGCATTTTACGTGACAGTGAGTTTTGTGAGTACGTCCCACTTCAGTAAGTTGTATTTCTTTAGAAGTCATGAATACTTAGCTGAAATACTAGAATTGTAAATCAAATGTATCTGCTGAAGCAAAAAGTCTTATAGAAAAGTTAAGAACTCGTATTTGCCAATACTGAAGAAAAACTGTTAATAGAATTAGTCCAAGTCCAAAGGAAAGGTTACTAATTAAAAAATATGTATTTGTTTTATGGATTTTATAAAATTAATTACTTTGAAGAGCCTTTATGCTTTTTTTAGGGCTTTTATACTACTAAAAAGTAATTCACACTTGAGGTGATGCGTGCATAAATTTGACTTTGAAAACACCATTCAGACTTTTCACAGAGTTAATCCAAATGAAAATTTTGACTAATGGTGCAAGAGCTGGAGGGCTAATCCCTCTTCCTGGGATAAATTCGGTTACACGTTTCATCCCTCTCTTTGTCAATAGAGGTGTAAAGAGCATGTTATCCCCCATTGGTGCATCATAATTTTACAGCAGTTGACTGTGTACAACTGCTGCAAAATCTCATGTAATCTATTTCCTAATATTAAGTTTACAGAGCTGCAAGCAAAAATCTTGTTGCAAACAGAAAAAAGTATCTGAACATCCAGAGGCCCATGCATTTAGCTGAAGGTTATTCTGATTTTACAGAACACTAGTTTATTTTCTTCTTAATGTACTTTCAGATGTTAAAGGCCACTTTCAGAAGGTGTTGCTCCCACCTTGAGATTAACAAGGTGTTTTAGAAAATAAAAGCAAATCCAATGGAAAAAGAATCAACCTGTACATTTGTTCAGCTTAAACAATTAAATATATTTATGAAAATTGTGTTCAAATTGTATTTGGCTAGCAAATCCCTTAAGAAGTTTAGCTGGTCAGAGCAATGAGTACCTTTTCTACTCTGGCTGAATTTCCCTTTCCACCAATCATCAGAAAGCCATGATGATTTGGCATATTGAGACATTCATCAACAAAGGTGTGATAGAATCTGCACCTCACAATGTAATCTGGGCTACAGCTATTTTGCAGCTTCAGTACCAATTTATGGCAAAGCATAATAACTCTTCCTTTCAGTTTTTCTTATGTGTGGATTATTGGAGGTACACATATAGATCCCTACAGTTAGGCAGGACAAATCATACACTTAGAACCTGCTAGAAGTTGTGTCTCTGTGCCTCAGATCCAAAGTAGCTGATAAGACAGCACCAGCCTGCTGCTGACACCCTATACCGTGCTTTCTTTGGTTTAAAACAGACATCTGTGTTTTCCTATAAGAAATCCACTACATAAGGAAGATCTTTTGTCTATGGTTTGATAAGATTCTATTGCCCCTATGCATCACAGAAGGCCTGTAGCAACATGTCTTCATATATGGCATCCGGTATAGAAAGCAGCTTGGCTCAGTTACAGCTAGCTGTGTAAAGAAAGGGAGTGTGTCTGAGCCGGATCAGCTGTCTACTTCAGTCAGAAAAGTGAAGTGTCAGTGGAGGACTGTCAGAAAGACATATTACTAGCTTACATACAAGTGCAGACTAATTTCTGCCCTACAGAATACAAAACATCCCAGTTTTGACTGATAAACTAGTAGGTTTTTTGCAGTACTTTTATCATTTCTAGAAAATTTCTAAGATATACTACAAACAGTATATCTACAGTAAAATTGTCCTGTTAACTATAATTAAACAAAATTTTATGTTTATATGCTCTCTGGATTAGCCACTTCATGTCTTCAAGTGTTAGGTAAGTGCCTGAATTAAGAATTTAGCATACCTCCTAACACACTGGGGAGAGCATCTAGTCTGCTCTGGTCAACCCCTGGAAGTGGGCAGTACATTGTCTGTACGGTGGTCACGGGCTCTAAATTTGATGTCTGAAGTAAAAGTTTCAGTGTATGCTAATACTGTGTGTTTACAGACACACAGATAATTAGTTAAATTCTAAATTCCTGGCAGTGGAAGGGCTAGATAGCTCAACCAGTCTGTGCTTGAGCAGTTCCTTGGCATGAAGGTAAAAGGTGAGAATCTGATTTGCCGAATTAGATGTGGCCTTCTGGTACCTTCAAAATCTGAAAGTCTCTTTGGGCTGGCTGTGCAGCACGTTACCTGATACTGCAGGAAGGCTGGCTCAGTGCATAAAATCATGAAAAGCTGAAGAACTGTAAAGCTGTTCAGGAAGGACAAGAACAGAAAAGAGCTCATCTATAGTAAATATACTTTCTTTCACATGTACAGTACAACTTCCCTTACCTCGTGTTTCCAATTTCCCTTGAGGCTAGTGATACTGGCTAAATACTTGGCCCAGTTTTAATTAGTCATCACTTGGTCATACTTTCCTGGAGTAAATTAAACTTTTGTTTCAAGAAAGAAGGACCACAGTAAGTTCAGAATCATTCCAGTATGATTTTGATTCTGCCTCAGTTACACAGATATGAGGAATCTTCACTGTTCTCATTGCTGCTCCAGGGACGTGTGTCCAGTCTTACCACTATTTCAGCAGAGTTCTGACTCAGACTTCATGCCTCATATCTTTGCCTTTGTAGACTAGATTCCAAAATACTTTTTGTAAGTTCATAATGACTTTACACTTTCCTTCCAAGTAAAGAGAGAAATGCAATGTCTAAGGATCACCATTCAGCTCTTGATTGGCATTGGAATACAAATTCAGTGGGAAGGAAGCTTTGCTCTCAAATATAGATTCTATTTTAATTTTATAATTACAGGTGATAAAAAATATTTGAAAGAAATAATTTGCACTTCAAATAGTAATACATTTGCAATATATTAGAAATATAGTTAAAAATTACTTGATATTCTTAAGTAGTATAAAGCTCAATTTTATGCTTTATATAGAAATTATAGCTTTAGTTGTTACTGCTGTCTCAGCAGAAGGAAACAGAAAAGTTCCTAAATAGTTAAATAGCATTGGGAAATTAAAAAATATTTTATTTTGGCTTTTTTTATTTAATGGTAATATAAAAATAGCCTTTAAAAATACATTGTTAAACATATGGGCTTGTATTAGAGTAGTATTGTGTATTATATACAGTAAGGCATATAATATTGTCCTGCAATTTTTTTCATGTTTGGTTTGATTGGACTAGGGTATAAATGGGATGCAAAGTTTTCTGTCACATTGAAACAAAGCAAAGAAATATATTTATAAGAATTTATTTTACTGTGATTTGTTAAATACATTCTCTTTTATGTATGATTTGTCACATATAAGAGCTCCTTGCTACTTAAGGATTGAGAAAAATGTAAAGCAAACTTAATCTTGTGACAGCATGCATTCAGAAGAAAATACTGATTAAACTGATTGAGATTTAACTGATTGAGGAACTGCTTGGATCACTATGGTGTACTGACTGATCCGTTACAATTTTTATCTTTGTTGAATCTCCAGTATTCCCTCAGATTTAATCAGTTAACAGAAGATCTGGAGAGCTGAATAATTAGTTTGCAATGTATTTTTCATAGCAGATAATACCCATTTCCTCATTTCTGTGTGTCAGAAACATGTGTGAATGATCCAAGGTTTACTTCCATGATTATTACCTCAACCCACAGGTTAGTTTATTTTCTGTGTAGTACACATAGGAGGCTAGACTTTTTTAAGGAACTCTTTGCTATGTGGCTTTGTTTTACTGTACATACATACTGTGTATGTACTGTACAAACTAGTAGTTATTTAAAGGGAGGCATAAAGGAAGATGGGTCCATGTAGTCTGATCCATTGTCCTCTCTGTTCATCTCACTTGGGGGTGTGGCAATGTAGCCTGTATCTGTTTCAGCTTCACTTTGCTGGACATTCTGAGGTGTTTCCACTGCAGGTTCTTGAGGCACAGGCGTTTGCTGGTTGCGAGCATCTGGCATTAATACTAGAATATTATGGTCCACAACTGTTGAGACCTTGGTATATTCTTTACTAGTTCCTGGAACAGTGTATTTTTTGTTTTGTCCACTAGTTTCTTTACATTTCAGTAATACTGTTGGGTCCACATCTTGTTTGACTTTGTGAACTTCTACATAATCCATTAGTCTAGGATTCAAAAAAGGTGTCTGGTCATTGGGTCTGTTTTGTTTGACCTGCACTGGGGTTTGGTCAGTTTTGGAATGGAAATTCTCCACCTCTCCTCGATTTTCCAAATTATCATGGACAGTCTCAGTGATAGGATATTGTGGCTGATGATTTTCTTCATTTCCCACCAAAACTGGTACAATGCTCATATTTGTGGCACTCAGTGTTATTGTATGTGCATCTGCAGTACTGTGGTAGGCAAACATAGGAGGCTGATTATTAGGTAACTGAGCTGGAGACCGATTATTAGGTAACTGAGCTGGAGGCCATGTGGATGATCTTGGATTCTCACTGTTAACAGGGATTGTTCTCTGTTCTGAGGCTAGACACAGAATTTCACAGCTTCCTTTTCCTCTGTTTTCTTGAACATTTCTTATGCCTTGTGTTTGAAGTGTTGATGGAAGGGCGTGGGCCCCTTTGCATTTCTCGGAAAGCAAAGAAGGGCTATCACAGCTCCCTCGTCCTGAGTCACTGTCTGTTTCCTTGAGTACCATTTTTGTGGTTTTACTGGCATGACCGTGGTCATGACTCGGCATAAGTTGCTGTTCCTCACTGTCCTCTACCTCCAGATATTCTACCAGTAGTTCCTCACAGTCTGATGTTGGAGGGAAACCATGGCAACCAAGAGCACTCAATAATTCTTCCGATTTTCCTCTCTAAGGGCATAACAAGATACATTTTTTTACTGTTAACCCTAGGACTTATCTGACTAGAACAATTGTGAACAGTCTACATATTTAATATACAAATACTTCAATAGTTATATGACTAGACCTATACTGGAGTTTGTATTGCTGCAGAAAATAGTGGAAGAACAGAAGATTTCTTGAGTTCCCTCAGTGGGGAGACAGAGTCCCAGGATTTGTGTTTCTAAAATGGAAGGACTTGGGAGCTTCTGGGAGGTACAGGTCTCATGGGTTTAACAGGAAGGAAATGGAGGAGAATGACAGAGTAGCTATGTCTCCTCAGCACCACAAGAGACTGTGGAGAGTAACTTCCCTAAGAACTGCTAGGAAGATCACACAGGGATTAGCTCTTGTGGTGTCCCAAGGGAAGTCACAAACTGTTCTTGAATACCCTCCTACTACTAGTGGAAGGCAAGACTGTCTCACACATAACCACTCTGAAAATGTTGGTTTTTTTAAACATTGATCAAATCAGCTGAAGCTGTTTTATACTTTATTATGGCAATTGTGCTTGCAAGTACCTAATTTAGAAAAGTAATGGTGAATTCTGTTGTTGCTATCAGTGTTACTCACCTGCAACAGATGTTTATCTATGCCTGTTATCTTTGGTCCTGGAACTGGTGGTAGGATAAAGGCTACCATTCTAAAAAAAACAGAACAAACACACAAGGTATAAGTATGGGCTCTATCTCTCTTTGTTCTCCTATTAGTTCTTTTTATGTTTGACATTTTAAATGCTTCTCCCTTATCTGACGTCTCCCCGCTGGAGTTCGATTTCCTGTCTGCCTCTCAATCCAGGTAATTTAGAGATGCAGTTACAGTTCACAACTTACACTGAGATGTATTTATAAGAACAAGTACAAAAGTTATTCAACTGCAAAAGTAGCACTGCTAATGTCTTTTTACTGGCCTATGTCCCTTAACCTCCACTTCTCTAATGTCACTGTAACTTCAAAACTGGCCAAGAAACAGCTATCTGGGGCACAGTTCAGGAGGACTAGTGGGCCTAGGTATAAATACTTATCAACTGACTAGTGCTAGACTAGTGGGCCTGGGTGTAAATACTTGTCAACTGACTAGTGCTATATAGAATTTACGACAAATGACTTTTCTGTCAACGCTTTTATCTCTTCAACTCAGTCAGTATTTTTGCAAGACTCGTAAAAAAGTGATAATTTACGACATCTTTCTCTGATTTCAGAGCTGACTGAACTTAGTGTTCTAAGAAATTATTTGGGAACTGGCAGACAGGTGAGCAGCAAGACCATATCACATTGTTTGCTTTAGAAAATCAGGTCAAAACCAAAAGGTGTGTCTTCTAAAGAGGCAGAGATACTCCAAATTGTATTTGCTGAATACTTACATGGCTGTCCAAGATGGTCAGATCTAACAGGGACACATATTTACCAACTGAGAATTTAGCCATAGCTTTCCCATAAGAACAGAAATACCTCTTTATCAGCTGCAAATTTAAAGTCAAGTACCTGTAACTTATAGTTTATAAGAGAACAGAAAACCTTCAGGAGGGTTGAATTGAATGTTAGATTGAATTTTTGAAAAAGTTGCTGAGATTTTCAACTCCATGCAATTGTGAAATTAGTGACTTACCTGTACCCTTTCAAAATCATTATCCAGCTCATGATTAAACATATAAGAGATGACAAGACACCAACGACGATCCACACAACCATATCTTTTACTCTATATTCTAAGAAACAAACAGAATTATTTCAAGCTGCATATCTGCCGTATGCATGGTCAGCATGCAAAAAAGGTCTCAAATTACTTTTATTTTAAAAATTGGTCCAAACTGCCAAATGTAGTATTGAATCTAGAGACCTTTACTAGCATAGGTGGACCTCAACAGTCATTGTAGTGTCTGATAATAACTATGCTTTTTGTTAATAGCACTATGCTGGAAATAAACTCTCTTTGAAAAATGATACAAAAACGTATGAAGAGGGAAATTTTGTCACAACCAGTTATAGAAATTGGGTTCAAATCCAATTACTCCAATACTGTAGTCATTTAGTTACCAAATACATATCATACAATTAATTAAATGGTGGTTTAAATCATCTAGGACTAGATATTTTTAAGGATTTCTATGGTAACATAACACTTGTTACATTTAGGTGTTTATTTCAATTTCATTTCAGATAAAAAGTAATTAAAAGCTGCTACTGTCTGAAAGCAGTCATTTTTTGTTGTCTCTGTAGCAGTTTTAATGCAGTTACTGGTATTCTTTTAATTAAAAACTACCATCACGAGAACAAATGAGGCAATGAACAGAAAAGACGTTGTTTAAATAACTGACTTAACTTCTTAATTCCAAAGTAACAAAGGGGAAAGCTGACTGGGTAAGGTATAGGGACACTTGAGAATTCAGTTACCTTAGCAATGGTCTTAGCTGTCCCAGGCAAACTATGGGATGTCAATCTGCACGGGTGCCACAAACAGCAAAAAGAAGTATTATGTGAACTTCCACGTGACAACAATTACTGAAGGGATGCCTGGCCACTCACCAGTTGGGATATGAATGTATTTTTCTGGGCTCCATTCACTCCATGATCCATGGTGATCTGGTTTGCAATGAATCTGTATAACGTATGTCTTCCCAGTATTTAAACTAAACATTTTATACTGTGTTTGCTGACCAACAAAAACAGTCTGGAAATGAAATAAAAAACATAAAATGCCTATAAAATTGAGACAATTTTCTGTGAAAATCACAGCTGGGTTTCAATCTTCATAATGAAGTTGGGAATATAGAACAAATCGGGATAGCTTCGTAGTAACTGTCATGGAGGCATAGACTAATGGTACATTTATTTTATTTCTATAGTTCAGCTTTCTAACATAATTCAGTGGGAATGAGATCTGTCTCTGATATACTGTGCAAATCAAAGTACTACAAAAACACATAATGAGAATACAGCAAATAGGAAGGAACTGTGGTAAAGGTGGTAAGTGGCAAGGAACAGAGATGAGGAAGAATAAAAAGAGAAAAGAAGGAATGTGGAGTCGGACTGCAGAAGGTATTAAAGAGTGTATCTTCAATGGCAAGGGGGTGGGAAGTTCAGTGGCAAGAAGAAAGAAGGAAGAGGTACAGAGATGTCTGGGAAGTACTGCAGCAGACAAGAAAGGGATGCAGCCAAATACAAATAGCTGTAGTATTCAGTTTGCTGCCCAGTTGTGTGAGTTGCAGATCCTGGCAGTATACAATTATTATGTGGCCATGACAACCATCACCCAGCAGCTATTTGTACAAATTTATATGATTTTGCATAATGTCAGTGAGCTTTCTGTTACCTAAGAAGTGCCTGTAGGTAAGAACAAGTTATTAAAAAGAAGCCTGGTTAAATGAGAGCAAACAATTTAAAATGTAATGCCAATATGCTTAATATGTAATGGTTGCAATTAAAAATAAATTGTCACCTGCTGTCACACAACAGCATCTGAGATACCAGTCGTCTCAGTAGGTAATTGCAGATTACACACAAGCACTTTTTAAAAATGATGAACTATTCACTGTGCCTGCTTCATTGCATTCAGGTGTGTGACCTGGCTGTCAAAATCTAATTGACCAGAAAACAGGATCTAGTGAAAACTTGCAATATCCTCACCTCCCATTCCTCTCCTTCTTGACGCTTCAGTCGCAACTCATATTCAAGGGTAAGCCATCCAGATCTGACATCAGCCAGTGGGGGTGGAGACCATGTCAAGATTAGATATGGTTTTCTGTTTACTGACTTTTTTAATTCCAAAGTTATATTCACAGGAGGATCTGGCTGTACTGTTAAAATAAAAGAATTGTCAATTAGAGTCTAAATTTTTTTTTCCTTGCATAGTAGGAATATAGAATGGTGTGTGTGGCGAGTTACCACTTGTGTTGTACCTGGGCATTTAGAAATGGTGCTGGAATACAGGGATCAAGAGTTTCCTGACAGAATAAGCAAGGATTTATAAATATAAAGAAAAAACTGAAGAAGAGTTCATATGTTGAGTTCATGTTGAGATTTGCCTTACTCATTTATCACCAGAAATAAATTTTTCTTACATTACATTTATTGTTGCTTTTCCACACAATTGTTTTTCAAAGTTAACATCTTCAGTGGTGTGTTATGAAAGCTGTGTTTTCCCATAATTGTATTAAAGTTGGCATATATATTTAGGAATGCTGAAAACAAAGATGTAGCTGATGAAACCTGTACCCCACCCCATCTTTTGCATTCAGAAAACACAACAGCATGATCTCTATATGTGTATGTAAGGATATTTAAATATAAAACCAATAATATTACACCCCTGTCTCTATTTCAAAAATAATCCAAAATAGAACACAGGTTTCTGCTACAGTCAGGCTTGCAAATTCCTCAGTTCAGAGGTACAGCTTGTGCATATTGTGCATGTATATTATCACTCATACAAAGCTTCGTCAAGTAGTCAGGGCATAGATGTAAAATATAAAGCCTTTTCCCTAGCTGCCAGACTCTTGGCAGCCAGATCCTTGATAACAAAATGTTTATTGATGACAATGTTCCATTCCCTTAGAGAAATACCTAAATCATTGTCCACAGTCACTCTGTGGAAAAAGTCTGAGAAAAGAGATTATCAGTATGCTGGTATAAAACCCACTAATTCAGCTTCTCTTGGGTCAGGAAACTACTTTTAGGCAAATTAAATGTAAGTGTTACTAGTTAAAAGCTCAATTTGGTTTCCATTGCTGGTAGAGTGGAAAAAGATTTTGGCTGGATGATGTTTCTTAAGGCTTGACTGAAAGATGTATAGAACACCAATAAATTGTTATCTGGATGCATTTTTAAAGCTTTTAAATTTTTTAGGTTTCCTTTGAAAATAAAACAGTAAAGGGATGAATAGTAATTCATTATTACACCATATTTTGTGGGATGTGGGTGGTTGTTAAGTTCGGGTGTTTCTTTTGTGGCTCTGGTGTTGTTTGTAGTTTGTTTGGGTGGAATATTGGTGGTCTTTGTCTATTCTGTTTCGCTGGTGGCTGATCCTCTTAGTAAGCAAGACAAGATCTTATTTGTTCTCACAAGTTTTTAACTTGGATATAATACTATACATGAGAAAAGCTGGAATTAAAATCCTTGAATTAAAACACATACTCATGAATTATTTGGTTCCACAGAAACTCTTTTTATCTGTTACCTATGTAAGTCACATCCACATAATGGGGATCAGAGATGTTACTTCCCATTTCATTTGTTGCTTTCACAGTAATATTGTATATGGTCCAGAAAGAGGTGTGCTTTCTATCAAAGTAGCATGAATTGGGGCCTGCAGTTCTGTAGTCTGGACATTCATAAACTTGTTCTTCTCTGAAATGAAAGAATCACAGTGATTAGACTGTGTGATTACAGAGACTGTAGCACTTGATTGATTACTAGTCGTTCAGCATTATTTAGGGCTGGATCAGGTTTTTCATGCCTGGCAATGTAAAGAAATTGGAAAACTGTTTTCAGACTAAAGAGTCCTTGGATAATTCCAGAGACTGTAGTAAGCATTTTCCCCCCAAAATAAAGGCTACAAAAACTTAAAGAATTTAGGCTGTTATAGATGCAGCAGTGGGCTAATAGAGTGCAGCTCTTACTTTTCTAAACGCCATTACCCTTTGCATAGATCTTACAAGTTTCAGATGGCCAGTAGAAGTGATTGTGAAGTCTTCTAACCCATCTATTAAAAAAATGATTATTTCCAATGTACATTTCACACTTACATGAGTTCTGCATTTTTATATGCTTTCAGAATCTATTTGGGTTTTTCATCACCTGTTTCACAAAAACATCTACTTTGTACCTGTCCTCCAAATCCATTGCCAAGCTTGCCAAAGGGAGCAGGGATAGGAGAGAAAGTGGACTATGTAGTACTTGTTTCCAGGCTCCTCTGAGAGGCACGGTAACAAAAGAGAAAGCTGTGGATGTGGACCTCACAGGCTGCCCTTGCTGGCTGGACCAGTAGTTGTTGTTTTGCACTATGACCTGGCTTTCAGCTAACATGTACATAGTTTAGCATCCATTTGGGGCAGTGCAAGGGTAAGCCATGCTGAGTGAACTAAAAATAGTTCACAGGACCCAAACAAAATATTGGCCACTCCTTTAAAGTGTTTAGCACTTGATCTAAGTTCCAGGACCAAGATTACAGCAGAAACCAGGAGGCATTCATGGCCTATAAATAATTCTGCAAAATCAGCATCATCAGAAGATGAGAATTTTAGTATCTGATCATTTAGGAAAGTTTTACTTCTGGGGCTGTGTGGCTAAAGATCTACAGTACTGTGCATGCTGTTATACAGTTGCTGTACCATGGCACCTTTCAAGGCAGAAAAATTCACTGAAATTTGAAAAACCTGACATTATAGAGAGACTATTTCAACCTTAGTGCTATTCCAGAATATATCACTTGGACAAAACCATGTCCTATGGAAAATGACATCTCCTAAAAATAAAACCGATTTGGATTAGTTTTCCAGGACCTTCCAATAAAATACTGAATAGTTGCACATAGATTACCCTTCTTTGCTGTAAAGCAAAGTGTGGGTAATAGGATATCCTCCATCTGAAGCAGGTTTCCACCAACAAGTAAATGTTTCCTTTTCTGGAGAACGGCATTTTATTATTGTAGGTTTTTCAGGAGGTGACTGTCCTGTTAAAACACAAAGAAATGAACTGGTTAGTAAGTTTAAAGGGTTATGTCAGCTCTGAACTTACAAAACAATGTCCAGCAGAGCACAGCAAAATACTTTTTTTTCTACAAGGAAAGAAAAACTTTTGCTTCGTATAAGCATAGGAAAGCAAGAACTGTTCAGTGGTTAGGGCAGCAGCCTGCTACTTTGACCTGAATTCAGAATTCTTTCTCACTGCAGCTGTGCTGAGGAGTTATGTTTTGGTTCCCTGGATTTAGCTTTTCCCCACCTCTGTCTGGTAAGGGCTACTCAGTTACTCTCATAGCATGCTCTGTAAGTGATTTAAAATACACTCTGCTATCCAATCTGTTTTCAACATAAACCATTTTTTCTTAAAAATGTTTTAAGATGCTTCTGATGGTTTAGAAAATATGCTATATTTTGTTTTGGCTTTTACAGGGGAAAAAAAAAGAAAGAAAGTATTTGCCCATTTGTGTATGTCCTTTCCAGTAATTTCCTTTTGAAGTACCTATGTGGAGCTGACTTCAAAGATAGATACAAAAAAGTAGCTCTCATATTTCCTTGTAAAGTGACATTATGCTCAGTACTCAGCCTAACTGCTGCCAAGCTATTTATAATTATTTGGATTCCTGATAATGTTTTTATATAATCAAGCAAAGCACTTTGAGTAGGGCAGAGGAAAATGTTTAGTTTTGAATAGGATGCCAGTCAAAAGGTGGGATTGAAACTTTTGCAGTTACATATTTGTGGAAAATATGGTCCTATTACACCAATAATACATATTTTCTACTATGTAGAGTAGGGACATTGATTTTCCAAATTTCTAATTGCCTAAGCTCTCAATTCCCAGATAGGAAAATGGGACGTTTAAAAAGTGGTTTTTTGTTTTTTTTTTTTTTTTTTATTAACAGCACTTCAGCAATCTCCATGTCAAATAATAATACAGTCAGTGACAGAAGATTTGGCTAAAGTGTCTGACAAGACAGGATGTCATGCATATTTAATGTATCCACTCAAACCCACAAAACACAGATAGTTGTTTCCATGTGACAGTAGCTGCAAATGTTATACTCTATTAGACACAGCAGTGCTTTCATTTCAGTTACTAATGAACAAATAAATGATTCCTACACAAGTACCATTACCTGGTTGTCCTGGGTTCAGCAGCAGCAGTCATTTTTCTCCTTCTTAGTAGCTGGTACAGTGTTGTGTTTCTGACTTTCAGCCTGGGAACAGCGCTGATAACACCGATGTTTTCAGTTGCTGCTCAGTAATGTTTACTCT
>JANRGW010021533.1:0-12380 GCA_024733675.1 Psilopsiagon aymara
TGGGCCTTAGCCTTCCTAACCTGGTCCCTAGCTTCCCAGACAACATCCCTGTATTCTTCCCAGGCCACCTGTCCTTGATTCCACATTTTATAAGCCTCTTTTTTCCTTCGAATTTTCCTCAGCAGCTCCTTATCCTTCCTAGGAGGTCTCCTGGCCCTCCTGTCACACTTCCTTCTAGTAGGGAGGTATCGCTCCTGAGCATGCAGCAGGTGATCCTTGAATATTAACCAACGGTCTTGGGCCCCCTCCCCTCTAGGGCTATGAACCATGGAACCTTACTGAGCAGGTTCCTGAAGAGGTCAGAATCTGGTCTCTTGAAGTCCAGGGCAGTGAGCTTGCTGCACGCTCTTCTCACTGTCTTGAGGATCTCGAATTCAACCATCTCATGATCGCAGCGATCAAGGCTGCCTTGGAGTGTCACATTTCCAACCAGCCCTTCCCTGTTGGTGAGCACAAGGTCAAGCATGGCACATCTCCTTGTCGATTCCTCTATTACTTGCAGAAGGAAGCTGTCTTCCACACAACTGAGGAACTTCCTGGATTGCTTGTGCTGGGCCATACCATCCCTCCATCAGATACCAGGGTGGTTGAAGTCCCCCATGAGAACAAGGGCCTGAGAGCGTGAGGCTGTTCCTATCTGTCTAGAGAGCTCTTCATCCACCGAGTCCTCTTGGTCAGGTGGTCTGTAACATATCCTCACAATAATGTGTCCCACCACCGTTCTCTCTTTAATCCTGACCCACAAACTCTCTGTAGACTGCTCACCTGTCCCCAGACAGAGTTCCATACTCTCCAGCCTATCCCTAACATAAATAGCAACTGCCCCTCCACGCCTACGGGGCATAACTTTCCTAAAGAGCCTGTAACCTTCCACTCCAACACATCAGTCATATGAGCCATCCCACCACGTTTCTGTGATGCCTATTTTGTGATCAAAACCAGTAATTTCCACCTTAGGTTTATTATGCTACTTAGCAGGATTTTTTTTTTCCTTTCAGTTTCTACTCTCCTACGATCTAATTGAGTTTGCTAGTGTTACTTTAGATGCAAGACTACAAATGAACTAAGAAGGAGGCTCTTTCATCTTGCTTTTCTATGTTCTGTACAAATATTCACTGCAAGCTTCAGAGACTTGTAGTTGGACAGTTATTTTTACACCAACTATCATGACACTGAACACTGAGGCAGAATTAAAATTCCTCTGAGCTATGCAATTTTTCCCGAAAGATGGACAGTGTTACTGGTAAGATACAGTGGAAAAAAAAAAAATGCCTTCTTAAAATTAATTTCAAAAAGAAACCTTTTAAGTTGTGGAATTTAAACCAATAGCAGAACAGATAAAAGCTAGCCATTTTATTTTAAATTAATTTTGCAAACCTCAGAGATAAGAATTGACAAAGCAATGTCTTAATTGGAGCCTGTATCTGTATCTTTAGTAGCTTGAGGACTTTGTTCCTACTTTCATTCTTTCCTGTATATTACACTTTTGGATCCCAATTACACTACTAATGTGAATTAAAATGTAAATTAATCTGTTTACTATTGCAGTTATGTGAAGCAACTCTACTTCCATTTTATTGTTCTAAAAGAAGAATTTTTTTAAATGTATTGCATAATTAGTTTTTATTTTCCTGAAATAAATAAAAGCTAATTAAATAAGAGCTGGTTACACCAAAATCGTGAGAAGCTGCTTTAGCAGGATACAGTTCTACCTGGTGATTGACTTCAGTGAGTGCAGGTTACAAAGTGATTTTTTTTCTTTTAAATTACATGTATAATTGGCTTGAATTAGCAAAGCTATCTCATCTGCCACCATTTCTGTCATGTAAGAATAGCTAATTTCTTATTCTGAAACTCAAAATTCAGGAACAAGATCTGATGATAAGGGAAAGAATGCAGTGATACATGTCAAGCTTTTCAAGAAAAAAATCACAGCGTAGGATATAAAAAAATATTCTAGAACTTTATTTGAAAGTAATAGCTCCAAGGACTATGTAGTCTTATGATATATTTCACCTTGTTCTCTAGTTGTAACTAAAATCTTTGATTATAGGTAAGTTTCTTGGCAAATTTTGATGTAGAATCAAGGGCACTTTCACATAATAGTGAAACCTGTGCACTGCACGTTGGTAGACAGATGTGCATTCATGGAAAAACCATTTCTGCATCTCTTAAGGTTTGCTTTTTCTTCTGTTACCTCCATGCAAATTAAATTACACTTAAGCACATTCTGACACCTTTGTATTTTACATGAATTTTTTTTAAAGGCCTCAGTGAATTGAAAATGTTTTTTGCTATAGAAGTCCAATTGAGCTCCATCAGATTTTCTTCGCAACATTATGGATGCCTTGCAGACGTTAATTAGTAGTTATTAACATGAATACTAAAACCAAAAAAAAACAGACTCGATTTTTAATTCCAAATGTCTTCAGATCAGCAGATTGAGCATATGAATAAAACAGTCAAAGGCGGGCTTTTGAACTGTAAGGAATTTTGTAAAAGCTAGGAATTTACAGTCATATCTTCAACAAGATGATAATAGCAAACAGTTTTTCTCTGCAGGCAGATGACAATATTTCTTCATGGGAATTTTTATATTTGACAATTTTCATAAACAAAGAATTTCTGAGGCAAAAGCTAAATTGACATAATCTTTCAAACTCACATGCGTGTCTATTCTTTTCTTCCCTTCTGAAAAATCAGGTTTCCTGGAAGTTACCATCCGTGCATCTGTGTACCTAAGAAGTGCATGCTGGACCCTTACTGGTCAGCACTCTGAAGCAGTGAAACACCAGGCAGAGCAAATGAAGTGATTGTTCTGGCCACTTCTTCATGGGAGACAGCATTTATTACATCCAAAGAGTAATGAGAAATTTAAAAGGCCTCTAAGGCTTGAATTAATTTAATAAATTATAATGCAGTAGTTAAAGGTAATTTTAACAATTTTCTTCCTTGTGAACATCTTTTCAGTCTTGTCAATATCTTCCTGTTCTGTTTCAACTAATTTCAGAAAAGAGAAGACCTGTCTGAGAATGGTTACAAATAGGGAAAACAATAATAGTAAAAAAATAGCAAATCTCTAACTTAAATAGGCTTTTTTTGTGAAATGAAACAAATACCAGTAGGTGACTGACCACACATCCTCAGCCTATTATTTTTATGGAGTCACTGTCTGATTAATTTTGGTTTGAAAGCAACTTTCTTAAACAGCTTTCTTGGGTTTATAGACATTTCAAACCATAACTGAAAACATTCACCAGGATCAGTGAATGTTAAGAATTGTGAATAATTTCCTTATTAAGGTTTTTAATTCCTTACATGTAATGCCATTTTTATGAGATAATTATTTTTATCCTGCCTTCTATTAACCTATTACATTAATCAGCATCTGCACTGCTGTTCAAAATCCTTCCTTTCCAGCCTCTGAGGTAATGAGATAACCTCTGGTCTGCTCCCATTAATACTTCTTGACTTTTTAAGAGGAATTTCTGCTCAGCTTCAGAATGCAAATAAATTATTTACTCAAAATACCAAGGATCTATGCATCTTTTAAACAGCGGCCCTTTATCTCCAGTCTTACAGTAGATGATAGGCAGAGCTTTCTTCCTTAAAGTTTGTATATGCAGAAATCAGCAGACATTTCTCCCTAAAGTTAATCACATCTATATGTCATATTATGATAGGCTAATCATGGAAGTTTAGTGTGAGATATTCATATGATTTTGCTTTTAGATAGGAACATAGAAAATTACCGTTCAGTTATAAATTCCTTCAGCATGCTTGCTAGTTCGTAAGGGCAGTGCACAGTAGAGCAAGGAATACCGTGCATTACTTTCTTTCCATTTAAAATGTACTGTACATTTAGGCAAACAGTATGTAATTAACCAAACCAGAATTCAGGTACAATGTTATGCTTAAATAGCTACTCTGGAGTTACATAGCTGTACCCTTTCCTCTCCAGTCTTCGTTTTAATCATTCTCTTATTTAATGCTGGTAAGCATAACACGCTTCATAAAAAAAACTCTACATTTATAGTCAAAGAAAAATTTGAAGTATTCTTCCTTTTTTTTTTTCCTGTAATGTACCATGGGTTTGCCATGTTCAAAAATTTGGAAAAAAAAAAAAAAAAGTTTAAATAACTCTGACCTCATATTATTAATAATATTTATTAAGTAAACAACTAAACTATAGATACATTAAAATATTTAATGTCAGACTTAGGCTATTTTTTCCTGTTGGAAGTATATAATGCTGGATGTTAGCTTTATCAAAGCTTTGGGCATACCTGTATTACATGCATTTGTATTACTGAGTAGAAATTCCATACAAAAGGAAAGTGAGGTTGCTTATATGCTTATATTTTCACTGATGCAAAATAACTGTGTATCAGTGATGTTACTGTTATCGTGGTCGCAAGTCATTATCCAAGCATTACGTGCCTTTTAATAGGTCAGTATTTTTACAGAATGAACCGCTAATGACCCTAAGAAGGAGAACTTTCATATGATTAGACTGTGTGAATAAAACTAGGTGATCAGGAAATCACAGCTTAGAGTGCTCTCTGTGACAAAAAAAAAACCATCTTAAAAAACCCTGACAACCAAATATACTAAACAGGATTGTAAGGAAGACTCCAAAAGAATGCAAGCACAAGATAAAAGCAGATGACTTGAAAATGATACCATAGGACCAAGGGCTATAAAAATAAATTGAAAATGTTTGCTGACAGAACATGTAGGAAATCTTCTACACTGTGTTTTAACTCTATAACGTAAGCAGTCCATCTTATAAAACATACAAAAGTGATCTCAAGCAGACTCAGCATGGATGAGAAAAAATCCCAAATGCTGTGATACTGCTTTTAGGAAAGTCTTGGCATGCTGACTAATCTCTGTAACCCCCATTTCTCCCTTCTAAAAGGGGACTGGTCCCATTGACCTCAGCTCCCAGACAAACTGGGGATGGGTGAGCACAAAATCAGAGAAAGGGGTAGAACTGAAGGCATTCCTGTCATTGTAAAAGGACTAGTAATGATACTTAGATTAAACCAAAAGGACTTTATATAAACTAACAAAATCTAGTCTTAGCACTGGGGCTATGTTTCTTAAGCTCACATGTCATTTCATCTGGATTTGATCTCAAGGGCTATCTTGGTATTTGGATCCATGCATTAGGAAAGTAGAGCAGTCTAAGCTGTAATTTCCAATGCAGCAGCATACAGAAATGCTGGGTTTGCTCCCGGAAACAAGCTGTTGCTTTTTTGTTTGGTTTTTTTTTTTTGCCTTTTTTTCCCCCTCTTCCTTCAGGCTCAGTATTACTGCCATTCTGAAACCAGCACTCACCATTGTTCTGTGCCACCTAATCTTACTTCATAAATTCTGCTTTGATGAAGTCTGAAGCAGAGTCTTAGACTCTCTTAACTAACCCCGAGGTTAGACAATACCTAACTTCATAGATGTTTCTCAGTTTGTTTTTTGAGTATATCTCCAGTGACCCTAGATCTCTGCTTAGAGAAAGGTTTAGAAAACAGTATGCCCTTAAGGAAACTGAGCAACTTGTTGTGGTCTTTAGAATGCACTGTCAACTAATGAAAGTTTAATATGAACTACAGAAACAGTCTTCAGAGTGAAGACCAGAACAGCATCACAAACACTGTTGCCTCTGGGTTGTGTTAGATTCCTTGTATTTTTCTCATGGATCACATTAATCTTTCACTACACAGTAGCACAGATGCAGACAAGAAGACTGCCCTCCTGAAAAACTTAATGACTATGAGTTTATGCACTCAGGGTTGGGATGTTGGTTTTCATTCCCCCAGGCAGATGAGAAAATTTATTTCCCAAACCAGACAATGTTCTTGTGCATTTTATTAAATGCCATAGCAAGTCTTTTATGAAAATCAGACCATACCTAAAGCTATGATGTGGTCCCTCTTTCCCTTGGCTCTCCTGTCAGTACTGTCCTATATCATATAGTATTTGATGGCATACCATCACATTTCCACAACCCTACCTCCAATACATTTACTTAAGATGTACTTTACCTTGAATACAATCACATAAGCCCCAGTTTGGGGAAAAAGACTTATAAAAGAAGAGCAGTTGGACAAAGAGTAGAGAGGAAATCTTTCTCTACAAAAAGAAAGTATTTTCTTCAAAAGACTGCATAACCCCTAAAGTACTACTTAAAACTGTCTAGATATTTTACCGCTACTGTATGAAGAAATAAAGAATCACCTTTTAGTTCAGTCCTTGGACTTTTTGGGTTTTTTTCTTTTTTTTTTGTAAAGTTTGATTTTTTGATTATTCAGCCAGCAGCTGCTTAAAACAACAGAGTTCTAATTTGGAGAGAGGCTCATGAATTTCAGAACTCATAGTCTTTTCCAAGCTTAAAAATACTGGCAGCATAGTTTGCTTATCTGAAAGACAGGAGACCTGAGAGTTCCTACCTCTTGTTCAAAACGCACCAGGAAAAAAGTCAGAAGAAAAGCCTTGCTGAAACACAATAGCATTGAAAAACTTTAAAGTTCAAGTAGAGCAGCCAAATTATCAAGATCATAGCTATTCATGTAAATAAACAAGCTTTGCAATGTTTGGGCACAGCTGAAGGCTCTTTCCTAGTTCCATGGAGCATCTGAAAGGAGATAGACCTTGCTGTTATTTGAGAGGCCCTTCACGAAATTGCAGAGCCCAGCACAGATAGCCTTCTCCATAAACTGTGTTCATTGCTCAATGATAGCAAGAATGGCTTAAAGAGATAATTCAATACAAGTATGCTTTTAGCAAAACCCAGTGCAATCATTCTAGAAATGTGCTATCTTCCCTATAGAATTACAAAAGCATTTTAACTAAATTTCCATTTTCTTTAATAAAGCCCCCATGGTGGGACTGTCTTCAGTAAAGCAGCACTGGAAATGAGCTGCAATGACCACTACCAAAGCTGCCTTACAACATTCTTTGTTTTGTTCTCTGCTGTACTCAACAAGTTTTGTCCCCCATTCCAAGTCCCTCCTTAATACAAAAGCTGTAGTAAGGCTTGAATATTCAAGAAAAAAAGCATTCTTTCATCAGCTGTTGTTTGTACTGGGATTCTTCTATTACTGTTTGTTACGGCTGTCTGTCATGCTGTGCTTAAATACCTTGCAGACATATTTAGCAATATTTTGCTTTGCCATCTGGAACAGACTTTCACCGACTCTGGTCTTTCACATTTGAGTGCCCCATCTGGTGCAATGTCTCTGAAGTATAAATAGGGCAAACACTCACAGTTTGTGGTAGCTTTAGAGGGGGAAGACAAACCAGTAATGCTTAAAAAAAAAAAAAAAAAAAAAAAAAATCCCACAGTAAAATGAGTGAAGACAATCCTCTGCAGGTACCACCCTTATTCAGGAGGTTGGCACAAGTTTCTACATTCCCTCTTCCCACAGACAGGCGCTCAGCCCTGTAAAATTGATAAGGACCTAGCACCTTCTTCACACATCTAAAATAATGTATGCAGCTTATTCAAGGAGACGTAATTCATGCCTTTCATAACTACACTAGTATCACATAGACATTTTTATATTATATTATATATATTTTATATATATTTATATTTTATATTTTTATATATTAATATATTCAATATACATTTGGCTGCAGATAAGACAAAATATTTCTTTTAATGAGTCACATATACAATACAGAACAATGGGAACAAGCATGACAGCCAAAATCAGGGAGTAGTATGTGGTATTTCAGGGGTTTATTTCCTTTTTATTTTCTTTTTGTGTTCACACATTGAGATTATTCTGCACCATTACAGCATTCTTGGTACAACCTAACTAGATATTCATAGAAAACAATTTTACATTACATGAAAGAGCCATCCCGGCTTATTGAGAGCATCACAGAACCCCAGAATTGTCTGGGAAGAGGAAGGCTTCTGGCTACCATGCTTCTTCAGAGTATTTGAATAAGCAAGCGCATACTTCTGGGTCACACTGAGTTTCTCATCAACCAACACCCCTAAATCCGTCTCCTCAGGGCTGCTCTCAATCTAGTCTCTACGCAGCCTATATTTGAAAAATACATGCTGAGGTTATAGAACTACCCAATTAATTGATTTTAAAAGACTGAAAGAAGCTAAGGGTTTCTGATATCCAAGTATATTTATACCATCAAAACCACCACAGTTTAGCAATGTCCCTAGCAGATTCTTTCCCTCATCCTTCAAAGGATTTCTGTGATAGTTCCTGTTAGCAGACTTTTGACAGGGGTCAGCTCCTGAATATTAAGAATATTAAACAACAGGCTTGGGTCACACTCTTGTTTGTGTTGTGGTTTAAATTCAAGCAGTAACTAAGTACCAATGCAGCTGCTTGTTGACATCCTCCCGTGGTCATCCTCCCCAGGCAGGATGGGGAGCAGGTAAACTCTGCAGGTTGCGATAAGAACAGTTTAATTTAAATAAATTAAAATTCGATAGTAATGATAATAGGAAAAAGAGAGTAACTCAAAAAACACAAGCAATGCACAACATAATTGCTCACCACTTGCTGATCAATGCCCATCCCATCCCTGAGCTGTGATCAGTGGCTCCTGCTCAACTTCCTCCAGTTTACATTCTGACTATGACACTCTGGTACAGAAATACCCCTTAGGTTATTTTGGGTCAGCTGTCCTGTCTTTGCTTGCTCCTGACTTCTTGTGCCCCTCCTCACTGGCAGAGCATGAAAGACTGGAAAGACCTTGATCAGGGTAAGTGCTACTTAGCAACAACTAAAATACCAGTGTGTTATCAGCATTGTTCTCCTGACATAATTTAACCATGCTTATCTGAAATTTTGTATGAGAGCAGATTTAATGCTCATTACAACTTGTTAGTGTATTTATGTTAGGAAGTGTTCCAATGTTGAGCAGTAAGAAAGGTTACTTTCTAATATTTACATTCATCAAAGAAAAATGTATTGAATCTATATAAAGATTTAATTTGCTAAATAATACATAAATAATTCTGCAGTTATACCACACCTGTATTATCTCACTTACCACAGTTTTTACCTCACAGTGCAGATCCTTAATCATAATCAAGTCTGCATTTTGACAAATTAAAACAGTGATTTTGATTTTATAGTAGGCACTAAGAAGTAGAATTTTTTATTGGATACAGAAATATGGAACATGAGAAAAACAAATTGTAAATAGGGGATAGCGTCCACATATTAAGGTATTTTACTAGGTGTTGCTTCAGCAGTAAGTGATATTTTTGCTTTTAACTCATGCAGATGAATCACAACAGCAGAAATTTTTCAAATTAAGATTCAGAAACCCACATCTAATATCTGCACTTCAGTAATGTTGGCTTTTTTCTTTGAGTAAGGATGTAATTTACTGAGAGATGCATTTTATCTGCAGAATTCTGAAAACTAATAGATAGACTGCTAAGTCTGGTGTACTATATACAGAATGAGGAAGACTGATATAAACTGGAATTTTTCTCCTCCAAATTACATTTATAGTCTACATATTAATTAATTAAATAAATCTTATCCACTGCTGAATTTCAACAATGTGCTCATTTTGGTGGGCATAGAGTTAATTTTCTTCATAGTAGATAGTATGGTGTGATTTGGAAACAGTGCTGATAATACAGGAATGTTTCTGTTACTGCTAAGCAGTGCTTACACAGAATCAAGGCCTTTTTTGCTTTCCACATCACTCCACCAGTGAGTAGACTGGGGATGCACAAGGAGTTGGGAGGGGATACAGCTGACTAGAGGGGTATTCAATACCCTATGATGTGCTCAGTATATAAAGCTGGGGAAAGAGGAAGGAAGTGAGTACATTCAGAGCAATGGTGTTTGTCTTCCTAAGTCACCATTACATGCAATGGAGCCCTGCTCTCCTGGAGATGGCTGAACACCTGCCTGCTTATGAGAAGTCATGAATAAACTCCCTGTTTTGCTTTGCCTGCATGTGTGGCTTCTGCTTTATTTATTAAATTGCCTTTATCTTAACCCATGAGTTTTTTCACTTTTACTCTTTGGCTCTCAACACCATTCCACCAGGTGGGATGTCTGGGATTGCTGGCTGGGGTTAAACCATGACAAGCAACTACAGTAAAGCTGAACATTTTTGGTTTTCTAGCTTCTTTTCATGCTGAGTAAGTGCAATAATTAATTTCAAAAGTTATTAGGCAATGAGTGTCACTGAAACAGCATTCAAAGCAAGCCAAAGTAAGATAAAATAGAAAAGAAAATCAGAACAAACTCAGCAATAGTGGACTTGTTCATTGGGAAAACATGAATATACAGCAACATAAAGGGTTTAAAAATATTGGGTTGTAGCCTAAGCAAAATACGTAGATAGCAGTTCTGCCAAATGAGGAGAGACACATATGAGAAAAGTTTGGTTTTTTCACAAGGGAAAGACATTCCCTGACAGGATGGGCAGCATAATAGGAGAATAATGTGCTTACTACGGAGAAAGAAACAGCCTTGAGAAACAGAGAGGTCAAAACTAAAGGCCAAAAATAAGTCAGTAGAAGTTGCTAATGAGCAAAGAAAGATAGTGAATTACATCTCCATAAACAAAGGCCTCTGACTCACCCTAATATCTCACAAGATAAATGTAGGAGCAGGAACAGGTTCCAAGATCAGCTGATCTTTCCCTCTGCCACTGCCTGATTTAGCTATTCTTGAAAGCTACTCTTTGTCTTTCATTCATCTTAAAAACATACAGTGCAAGATTTTTCACAATCTTGTGCTTAGTTCTTTACAGTGCTTTACAATCCTAGGATTCAGAAGGATTTTCCTAATACCTATCTGATCATCCTTAGGTACAGGTAAATCAGATATAAACCAAGAAAATCCAATGCTATCACAGGGGTGTAAAACTGATGCAAGGGAAAGAAGGATTATGCTTTACAAGATTAAGAGGCTATTACACAGACACCTATCATACATAATCGATGAATAAAGGTACAAATCACTGTATGTGTAAAAGTGTGTTTCTAGCTCAGTCAAAAGTGTGACAGCTGGTTATGTACAGATACTAGATACAGATTGAGCACCCCTGTTGACACCAATGTATCTCTGGCAGTAGGAGAATTTTTTGGCATTTACCTAGGGCAGGATTTGCAGATCACAATCCCATACACCTTCACAGGTATTAGTACTTCACTTACTTAGCTAGAGGACAGTGCAAATATATATACCTATATATAACAAGAGCTGCAGGCATACCTGTGACCACAATATAGACGTAACATTCAGTGCCTAGCTTTCAAACCCTCCTGACTCTAACAAATGGAATAGACAATTTATAAGCAAATAAACTTCTATCAAAAAGCTGACCTACAGTTCAGACTTAATTATCAATCCCATCTCAGAGATTTTCTATTTTGCTTTTCAAAAACAACAATTTAATTTCTAATTCAGCAAGGACACCAAGAAATAACTATGCCATTCATAGACTGCATTTAGACTTCTAATGAGGTTCTGTTGTGAAGATCTTGAAAATGCTGTTCCTCTATTTCTGCATTTCTTATGCCATCAGGAGCTCACTTTTCATTATGTTACCACTAATGAAAAAAAAAAAAAATTGAGAAAAATTGAAATCAACTTAGTATAATAATAAAATAATTTGAAAAGCAATTAAGGAAGGTGTAAAAAAAGAAACCAAAAAAAACCCAACAAAACCACAATTAAAAATGTTTTTAATCAATTACCTGAATGACATTAAGTGAAGAGAAAAGCATGAAAGGTTGTTCTTTAGTTTTATTTTCTTCCTTTTTTTTTTTTAGAATAGTATCTAAAACATAAGCAGCTTTTGACAGCTACAGACACCAATGAAGCTAATGGGGTTTTTATTATTTTGTTGAGAGTATTTTGATAATTTGTCTTTAAATTATCATTCAGCTGTCCTTTGTTGTGGCTTAATTTGCCTTTGAAATTACCTGCATAGTTTGGAAACACAAAATTGCTGTCCACATTACAGATAGGAAAATGTGCAAGAAAAAATATTCTCTTTCTGTGCCTTTGTAAGAAAGAACCGTTATGCTACAGGTTAGAATCTAGGTGCTTGTACTTCTGCAGTTCTTGCTCAAACACGGGATTCAGAAAACAGGCTTCCGGATAGGAACCAATCAAAATTAGGAAGCAAAAATATAGTATTAAGAAAAGCAAGTATGGCTTTCAATGTCTTTAAAACATTCATTGTTGTATGACTACAGGAATTGTGTACATCTACTCCATTGTCTCAGCAAATGATGCTCATACTGTTTATTCGAGGAGACTTGGAAGTGCCTCTTCATAGAATCAAAGAATCATAGAATAGTTAGGACTAGAAAGGACGTTAAGATCTTCTAGTTCCAGCCCCACTGCCATGGGCAGGGACAC
>JANRGW010021535.1:0-64825 GCA_024733675.1 Psilopsiagon aymara
TGTTATCAACACTGTTCACAAGCCGAAAGTCAAAAAACACAGCTCCACACCAGCTACCAAGAAGGAGAAAAATGACTGCTACTGCTGAACCCAGGACACAACCAAACCACACAGGTTGATGTCATCAGCAAACTTGTGGAGGGCACACTCAGTCCCATGTCACCGACAAAGATGCTGGACAGTACCAGTCCCAACAGAGATCCCTGAGGGACACAACTCATTACTGAGCCATTGACCACAACTATTTGTGTGCAGCCACTCAGCCAGTTCTTTATCCACTGAGTGATCCATCCATCAAATTGATATCTCTCCAACTCAGAGACAAGGATGTTGTGTGGGTCAGTATTGGATGCTTTGCACAAATCCAGGTAGATGACGTCAAGTGCTCTATGCCTTTCCATAAGTTTCTTAGCCCTATCATAGAAGGCCACCAGATTGATCAGGCAGGATTTCCCCTTAGTGAAGCCATGCTGGCTGTCACCAGCCACCTTGTTGTTTTTCATGTGCCTTAGCATGCCTTCTGGGAGAATCTGCTCCAAGATTTTGCCAGGCACAGAGGTGAGACTGACAGGTCTGTAGTCCCCTGAGTCATCCATTTTCTTCTTCCTGAAAATGGAGGTTATCATACCCTTTTTCCAGTCATCGAGAACTTTACCTGACTGCTATGATTTTTCAAATATGATGGACAGTGGCTTAGCAACTTCATTCTTCAGTTCCTTCAGGACCTGAGGATGGATTTCGTCAGGTCCCATGGACTTGTGTATATTCTGGTTCTTAAGATGCTCTCAAACCAGATCCTCTCCTACAGTGGGCCTAATGTGTTCATTCTCACAGTCCCAGTATCTGCCTTCCAAGACTTGGGTGGTGTGGTAAGAGCATTTGCCAGTCAAGACCGAGGCAAAGAACTAATTAAGAACCTCAGCCTTCTCCAAATCCAGGGTAGCCAGTTGTCCCAATAGCTTCTGGAGAGGGCTCACATTGTCCCTAGTCTGTCTTTTATTTGCAATGTACCTATAGAATCCCTTCCTGTTATCCTTAACATCCCCAGCCAAGTTTAATTCAAAGTGAGCCTTAGCCTTCCTAACCTGGTCCCTAGCTTCCCAGACAACATCCCTGTTTTCTTCCCAGGCCACCTGTCCTTGCTTCTACCTTTTATAAGCCTCTTTTTTTCCTTCAGAGTTTCCTCAGCAGCTCCTTATCCATCCAAGGGGATCTCCTGGCCCTCCTGTATCACTTCCTTCTAGTTGAATGCAACACTGCAGAGCTTGTAGTAGGTGATCCTTGAAGATCAACCTTACCATGTCTTACACTAACCAATACCAAGTCTTGGACCCCTCTGCCCTCTAGGGCTATATCCCATGGAAACTTACTGAGGAGGTTGCTGAAGAGGCCAAAATCTGCTCTCTTGAAGTCCAGGCAGTGAGCTTGCTGCCCTCTCTTCTTTCTGTCCTGCGGATCTAGAATTCAGCCATCTCACGATTACTGCAGCCCAGGCTGCCCTGGAGTGTCACATTTCCAACAAGCCCTCCCTGTTGTTGAGGAAGAGGTCAAGCATGGCACCTTTCCTTGTTGGCTCCTTTATTATTTGCAGAAAGAAGTTGTTTTCTACACAATCAAGGAACCTCCTGGATTGCTTGTACTGGGTCTTCTCTGAGTGCATTCAAGGACCTTCACGTTCTTCTGAAATTATGGGGCCTGGAAAGTTCCACAGTACTCAGGCCACAGCAACATTGAATGCATGGGTATCACTGTATCCTGAATCTTTTGCATTCAGGTACACTGCATCCTTTGACCCTCCTTGAGCCATCTGGTTATGCTGTGTTTGATTCACCCCAGGATGTGGTTTGCCCTCTTGTCTGCCAGGGCACACTGCTGACTCCTTTTTATCCTCCGGTCAGCCAGGTTCCCCAGATCCCTTTTTTCAGGGATTCTTTCCAGCCGCCCCTCTCCCAGTTTAGGCTTGCACCCAGTGGTACTCAGTCCTAGGTGCAGAATTCATCATATTGATTTCTTAAATTTCATACCATTAACCATAGCTCAGTGCTCCAGTCTATCTACATCCCTCTGCAGGGTCCCTTAAGAAAGTCAAAAGTACCTCCCAGCTTCATATCATCATAAAACGTGCTTATGGCACATTCAACTCCTGTCCGTATTGTCAATAAATATCTAGAACAGGACTGGCCCTAAAATGGAAACCTGAGGAACTCTGCTGGTGATCTCTAGCCAGCAAGATGTAGCCTTATTCACCAAAGCTCTTTGACCTCTGCCCTTCAGCCAGTTCTTCACCCAGCACATCATGTACCCACTAATCCTGAAATTGGACAGCTTGTCCAGAAGAATGCCATGGGGGACAGTACCAAAAGCTTACTAAAATCCAGAAAAACTACCTGCACTGCCCTTCCTTATCCACTAGAGGTGGGTGACTTTATCATAAAAGGGCATCAGATGTTTTAAACACCACTCTTCCTTTATGAATCCATGCTGACTGTGCCTGATGATTGCATTATTCTCTAAATGCCTTTTAGTAGTACCCAGTATAATCTTGTCCATAGGTTTTCCAGGAACTGAGGTTAGACTATCAGGTCTGTAGCTCCTTGGGTTTTCCCTCACACTCTTTTTGTAGCTTGGAGTAATACTGGGTAGCTTCTGGCTACCTTGGAAATCCCCAGACTTCCAAGACCTCTGGTGGGTGATTAAGAGGTGTCCTGCCATAGTATCTGCTAGCCCCATCAGTACCCATGGACTTGTGAATATCTGTGGCTTGACAAGTGGACAGTGAGTTAGATTGAAAACTGGCTGAGTGGCAGGGCCCAGAGTGTTGTGATCAGTAGCACAAAGTTCAGTAGGAAGACAGTCACTTCTGTTCTATCTGGGAGTCAGTAGTGGGTCCAGTATTTTTTAGAATCTTCATTATTGACCAGGATAGTAGGACAGAATGCATCCTCAGCAAGTCTGCAGTACATACCGAACTGAGAGAAGAGGCTGATGCAGAATATGTAAAGTGCCATTTACAGTGTTCTTGATGAACTAGAGAAGTAGGCTGACAACAAACCAATGATGTTGAAGAAAGGAAAGTTCAAGTCCTTTGCTTGCAGGTGAATAACCTCATGTACAAGCACAGGCTGTAAACTGATGAGATGGAAAGCAACATTGCAGAAAAGGCGTTGGAGATCCTGGTGGACACCAACTTAACCATGACCCAGCAATATGCCCTTATGGCAAAGGTGGCCAACAGCTTTCTCAGCTGCATTAGCAGAGCATCACCGGACAGGTTGCAGCAGATAATCCGTCTCCTTTTCTCAGTGCTGATGAGAGATGCCAGAAGTGCTGGGCCCAGTGCTAAGCCCCCATAGTAGAGATACGGATATCCTGAAAAAATTTCAGTGAAGAACCACAAAGATAATCCAAGTGCTGAAGCACCCAACAAAATCGGTAGTGTTTGAGAGACATGGGAGTGTTCATCATGGAGAATGGAAGGCTCAGAGGGATCCTAGATAAGTGTTTGAATACCTGATGGTGTGCAGTAAAGAAGATGGAGCCTGACACTAGCCAGTGATGAGGCTAGAGGCAATGGGCATGAAGTGAAACGCATGAAATTCTGTTTAAATATGAGAAAAAAAATATTTTCATAGTAATGAAAGGTGATCAAAGGCTTGAATAAGTTGCCCAGATAGGCTGAGAAATATTTGTCATTGGAGTTATCCAAGCATTTTTCTGTTTCTCACTCTCTCTACAGGGGTGGGACGACGTGATCTTCATAGGTGTGAGCTAATGATAGCCCTTCTGTGTTTGGGCGATATATCTTTCATGAAAGATGAAACGCATGTTGGATTGTGAGGGAAATGCAAGACTTACATCATAAATTCCTAAACCTGGGATTGGTTTTTGTATTGAGTGAACACAGTACAGCAGAGGTTTGCTGATATATATTGTAGGTATTAATTATTTAAACATTATGCAGAATTCTGAAGATTAAGTACTAATTATACACTGTCTGTTTCTGAATCTGATATTGTTTTATTCATTATAATGCTTTGACTGGTGAAAGACTTGAAAGCTTGCATGCATACTGCTATTATGGTCTTCTCACATACTGTATAGTAAAAGCTTTATAAAATAGATAATGCACTATATTCTACTTTGTCTCCTAATCTGAGTGAAAAGCAATGCTGTTACTTAATCATCTCTCCTTTTCTCCTTTAGAAGATGTCATTAATGAATGTCTTAAATTCCATGAATAAGTAAAATTACATATTCAGAGTGTAAATGTTTTAAAACTCTAAAAAATGCATCTAGAAAAATCTAATTGGGTCCTGAAGATATATGGAAAATGAAAATGGCTCCTAACAATTAGTTGTAGCTTTAAATATTCAAATAGTAAAGAGTGAAAAGTGCTGCCGTAATTAGGATTAAATGAATGTAACCTGCATTTATAGCTGGAATACTTAGTTTTTTATGATACTTCTTTTAGGAGCATGGTGTTGAGTTCTTACTGTATTTTTCTAATGAACAAGTGATACCATGCCTGTTAATTCAAATAATACATTATTTTAACATTAAGGTAGACAGCAGCTATGCAAGAATGATATCTGAAAAATCTAGTTTAAAAAATGTATGCTTTATTCTATTAGTCACTGCTTTTTCATTGAGCTTTTGCTTATGTTTTGTTACTGACCATAAAAGTAGCTGCAGCCGTATGAGCTAATACAGGTCTTTTAAAAGAGTATGGGTTGTTTTCTTAAATGCATTAACAGTGACAACACTGCATAGAAGATACAACTAGTAAATTATGCTTTTTCAGCGCTGTAAACTAAGTTACTAAAATAATACAAATTATATTCAGCCAGGACAATATAGCATCACAGGGCTTTTAATAATCAAATGAAAACCTGCAACATTCAGTACAGAATAGGGTAAATTCCTGTTCAAAGTTATTAAAAAAAATAGCCCTCATTACTGCTATTCCAAAAGAAAATGCTAATAGAATTTTCTTTCTACTGATTTCAGTGATATTTGCACTTTAGCAGTGGATTTGGGTGCATTTGCTATTATATTTGAGCAAATGAGGAGACATGCTATGCTGGACCTTGTTCTCACCAACATTGAAGAGCTGGTGGGGAATGTGAAACTCAAGGGCAGCCTTGGCCGCAGGACTGTGAAATACTGGAGTTCAAGATCCTTAGTGTGGTGAGGAGGGCACTTGGCAAGCTCACTGCTGTGGACTTCAGGAGAGCAGAATTTGTCCTTCTCATGGATCTGCTTGGTAGAGCATCATGTGATAAAGCCCTAGAGGGAAGAGGGGGCCAAAAATGCTCGTTTGTATTCAAGGAGCAACTCCTCCGAACTCAGGAGAGATGCATCCCAAAAAAGAGTGAATGGGACAAAAATGCTGGGAGGCCTGCATGGGTGAACAAGCGTTCTGGGACAAACTCCAACACAAAAAAGAAGCCTACAGAGAGGGGAAGCAAGGACAGGGAGTCTGCAACGAATACAGAGAAATTGTCCGAGCAGTCAGGGCTAAGGTTAGGAAAGCTAAAGCCCTGAAAGAGCTAAATCTGGCCAGGTTTGTCAACAACAAGAAAAACTGCTATAGGTATGTTGGTGACAAAAGGAAGGCTAGGGAAAATGTCGACTGTCCAAGCTAAGGAAGGCCAAGGTGGGAACTGTGAGAATGAAGAACTGCTTGCTGTAGAAGATCAGGATCAACACAGTCTGAGGAATCTGAAGTTGCAGAAGTCTGTGGGATTTGATGAGATCAGTCTACAAGTTCTGAAAGAACTGGCAGATGAAGTGTCCAAGCCACTATCCATCATATTTGAGAAGTTGCAGCAGTCTAGTGAAGTTCCCATTGACTGGAAAGGGGGAAACAACCCTTCCAGACAGTTTAAAAAATGAGAAAAAGGAAGACCTGGGGAACTAAGACCAGTCAGTCTCACCTTGGTTCCCAGGAAGATCATGAAGCAAATCCATCGGGAAACTGTGCTAAAGAACATGGGAAATAAGGAGGTGATTGATGACAGCCAACATGGCTTCACAAGGGCAAATGTGACTGACAAATTTGGTGGCCTTCTATGTTGGGACAGCAGCTTTGGTGGATAAAGAAAGTGCAGCTGAAGTCATGTATTTGGACTTGTGCAAGGCATTTCACAGTGCCTCACACAACTCTAAATTGGAGAGGCATGAATTTGACAGATGGGCCATTCAGTTGATAAGGAATTGGATGGATGATTGTACTCAAAGGCTTGCAGTAAACAGCTTGATGTCCAAGTGAAGACCAGTGGTAAGTGGTGTTCATTAGGGGTTGGTATTGGGACTGGTGCTGTTCAACACCTTTGTCAGTGACATGGACAGTGGGATTGAGTCACCCTCAGCAAGTTTGTTGATGACACCAAGCTGTGTGGTGTTGAAAGGAAGAGATGTCATCCAGAGGAACCTTGACCGGATGGAGAGGTGGGCCTATGCAAACTTGATGCCAAGTGGAAGGTCCTGTGCCTGGGTAGGGGCAAACCCAAGCATAACTACAGGCTGGAGGGAGACTGGATTGAGAGCATCCCTCAGGAGAAGGACTTGGTTGATGAGATGCTCAGCACTAGAACAAGCTTCCCAATGAAGTTGTGAATGCCCCATCCCTGGCAGTGTTCAAGACCAGGTGTCCCTCCCATGGCCGGGGGGGTTGGAAGTGGATGATCTTAAGGTCCTTTCCAACCCAAGTTTTCCTATGATTCTGTGAGCAAGGATTGTGTTCTTGCAGCCCAGAAAGCTAGCTGTACCCTGAGCTGCATCAAAAGAAGTGCGACCTCCAGGTCAGGGGAGGTCCCCGTCTACTCTGCTGTCATGAGACCCCACCTGGGGTACTGTTTTCATTTCTGGGGCCTCCAGCGTAGGAATGGTGTGGATCCACTCTTTCTGAGTCCAGAGAAGGGACATAAAGATGGTCAGGTGGTTAGAGTATCTCTCCTGTGAAGAGATGCTGTCAGAGTTGGCGTTGTTCATCTGAAGAAGAGAAGGCTCTGGGGAGACCTTATAGGAGCCTTCCAGTGCTTAAAGGGGGCCTACAGCAAAGGTGAGAAGCGATTCTTTACCAGGGAGTGCAGTGACCGGATGAGGGTTTCAAACTGGAAGGGGTTAGATTTGAATTAAATATTAGGAATAAATTTGTTACTGTGAGGATGGTGAGAATTGGAGCAGCTTGCTCAGAGCATCTGTGTATGCCTCTCCCCTGAAAACATTCCAGGCCAGGTCTGATGGGGCTTTGAGCAACCTGCTCTAGTGGAAGGTGTCACTGCCCATGGTGGGGGCTTGGAATTGAAAGATCTTTAATGTTTTTTTCCAATCCTAAGCATTCTGTGATTCTATGATACTATGATATTTGTATAAATAAGTCTGTTAGTTATAAAAATATTATTATACAATAATGACTTATCTGTTGCATTGGAAGACTTAATCATAGTTTTCATATCAAGTTGCTATGCTAAAAGCATCAGTCTTGCAATGCAGAAAAGTCAAGTTGAAATATCTTTTTCTGTAACACTTAGTATTATATACACTTCAAATGTTCAGTGTTTAATTCATGGGTTTTTTCTGAATGGAGTAATCATCTGAGGCAGCTCATGATACAGGGAACTGTCAAGAATATTTACAAAAATGCATCTCTGCTTCAATCAGTACTAGATCATTTTTTCTTTTATTTCCTTTAAAAATATAATTGAGAGATGAGGGGTTCGTTTTAGTTTGTTTATAGGCATTGTATGAATTGTTTATTTATTTTGAACAGAAAAAATACTCTTAATTTCTAAGGAAAAAGATTGAAAGCAATAGTGAGTATTATAGAAAAAACTTATTGAAGTAGAAGAGATAAATGTATAAAAAATATTTCTGTCAAATTAATTATATTTCAGGCAACCTTGATCACAACTCATCACACCCCAGCCAGATTCAAGAAGTAACCCAATTGTCATTCTTCATGGTCTAGTATACTCTATTTACTGTTATGTGTTAATACTATCTGTTCCTCTTTTGTTTGTTTGTTTGTGTGTGTCTCTGCATGTGCCTCTGTCCCTATCTCTCTGTCTCTCCCTCCCCCTTCGCCCTCTCGTGTATAAGTAACTGTGGATTTGAGAATTTCAGCTGTCAAGAAGCCTGAATGAAATTCAGAAACTGAGGGTTTGTCCGTATTGTACTGTTAGCACTGGGCTCCAAGAAGCTTTGCATTATTGGAGAAATACATTTGCTTTCTTCCATAGCAGCACTGTGGGATTTGAAAGCCAGCTTTTACTTATGACTTTCTAGTGATTCAGATTAAAATACACTTTTAAAAAAGACTAGATTTTTCAAAAATGGGTTGTAATTTTTATTGCTGTTTTAAAATCTTGCTCCGAAGAATATGACGGCAGTGCAAATAAGGGAAAATAGAAGGGACTTTGGTCTTTTTCGTAGAATCACAGGATCACAGAACAGCTGAGGTTGGAAGGGACCTCTGGGGTCTTCTAGTCCAACTCCCTTGCTCAAGCAGGGTGACCTGGAATTGATTGGCCAATACCATGTCTGGGTGGCTTTTGAGTCACTCCAAGGTAGAGACTGATAAAAATTTCTGGGCAGCCTGTGCTAGTGCTTGGTAAACCATCACACTTACAAAGTGTTTTCTGATGTTCTCAGGGATGTTTCAGCCTGTGCTTCTTGCCCCTTGTCCTGTCACTAGGTGCCACTGAAAACACTCTGGCTATGTTTTCTTTAAATCTTTTATTCAGGTATTTTTATATATTGAAAAGATCACCCTCTGAATCTTCTCTTCTCCAGCCTAAACAGTCCCAGCTCACTCAGCCTTTCCTCATAGGAGAGATGCTCCAGCCCTTTCATCATCTTAGTGGCCATTTGCTCTACTTGCTTCAGTAGCTTAATATCTTTCTTGTTCTGGAAGCCCAGAACTGGACACAGTACTCCAGGTGTAGCCTCACCAGTGCTGAGAGCAGAGGAAGGACCATGTCCCTCGAATTACTGATGATACTTTGCCTCTAATGCATCTAAGGATCCCATCAGCCTTCTGCTGGAAGGGCACATTGCTGGCTCATGTAAAACTTACTGGCCTCCAGGGTTCCCAGTAAAGTTTCTTTTCAGCTGTGTGAACCTGAGAAAATAGCAGTTTCTAGGCTTGTTCCTCCTCAGTGAAAGATTTTGTATGTCTCCTTGTTGAACTTCATGAGATTTGTTATTTTTTTGTTTATGGAAAACAGGTAATTTTGAGACAATGCAACAGCACTTTCTATATGTGAAGTATTTTAATGAGACTTTGTTTATTATAAGATACTGATTCTTTGCAAAACAGAAAGAACACCTCGAGTCTTTCTTACTTTAAGTTTACACACGTTCCAATTTCCCATGAACTTTCCTCTTTTTCATTGAAAGTTTTCTAATGACTCAAAGACTTATTGTTTGTGGAACATGTTTTAAAGTTATAAAGAAAGGTGATAGTTTCAATCTGATTATTTTTGAACATTTCTTTGCATATGCTTAAATACCTGTTTAAATAAGAAAAAAAAAAACAAACTATTACAAACCCTAAAAAAAAAAAAAAAAAAAAAAAAAGACTCAAAATAATGTAGAACAAATGCAACAATAATAACAACAAAGTCACACTTATCATGAATCACCACTCCTTAGACAGTATCTTTTTCCTCAGCATCCTTTGTAAAGTGCAGACTTTGCATCATGTCCTGAAAGTCAACAGGTCTGCATTATTGTGAAGTAAGGTTGACAAGAGAGTATTTCGTGCACAAATGGCATCCAGTTGTAGGTTATAGTTCAAATTTCTAACTGGGAAAGTCTATCTGGGGTCATGCCGTGGTGTGAGAAAGGAAGATGGATGGCTATTTAAAGAAAGGAAGCAGAAACTAAATCTAAAGTTTTGATTTTCCAGTATATTTTCTCTTAACTGAATCAATTAGGCACAACTTGGGAAGAAAATTCATTAGCCAGAAGCAAGTGATAAACAACAGATTCTGCTGTTTCTTTTTTTTTTTTTTTTTGTGTGTGTGTGTGTGTGTGTGTGTGTGTCCCATTATTGCCATGGTTTTTTTTATAGGCTATTTTTAGTTAAACTAGTGTCCTTTATTTTTGACTTATTGTAAGCGGTATGACAGCAAGTTTTCAGTTCCTTCACCAGTGTATTCGCTTAATCTCTGTCCTATATTGTACATGAAGGAAACTACAGATGTGGTGAAAACTCATGAATAAGATGGGAAATAAAGTTTATGTTAATGTAATACATTAGCTAGCCATGACATGTTAGGACTTAAGTCTGATACTTAGCTCATATTGTTGTTGAATTTGCCTTTCTAAAAGTTTAATTTCAGCAATATTTATCCTTCAAATATAGAGAGTGTGTGCTGAACATGAAGAGAAACATTGATTCACTGAGGAACCTATTCAGATAAATGTTTTCTGTTCCACAGGCATTACATTTTTTTTTTTTTTTTTTTTTTTTTTTTTGGTATATTTGAAACGATCAAGAAATTATACCATTTAGGCATGCTAGATATGCCAATAATTATTTTATTACAGTGTGGCACTATTGTAGGGTGATAGTGAAGCCCCTTCAAAAATGTCTGCCTGGTGCTTCTGAGTAATCTGGCATCTTTTGAACAATTTCAGTAAGCGGAAGGTAGTGAATGCCCTATTAATAGAAAAGTGAAGAATGAACAGAAAATAGACCACAAAGGGAGACAAAACAACCATTCATCTGGTCTAAACATCAATGAGCACTATTTGGTAGACTCCATTAGGGATAGTACAGGGATTTGTGGCAAATTAACGCTCCCTCTTCTGGGATACTTTAGCAAGGGTGCAGGCAGGAGGCTCAGGGAAGTGATCCTGTCATCTGTTCAATGTGTGTGACAGACTGTCTGAAGTGCTGTGTTCAGTTCTGGTCTCCTGAGTGCGAGAGATACAGACATACTTGAGTGAGTTCTGTCAAGTGTTAGAGAGATGGTGCGGGGCTGAAGCACGTGGTGTACAAACAAAGGCTGTGGGATCTTTATTCCTGAGGGAGATAAGATTGTGGGATGATCTTACTGTGGCCTTCACAGCAGAAAAGTGTAGAGAAGAGAGAGCCAGCATCTTACATGTGTACAGCAAAGGACGGAGGGAATTTGTCACAATTTATAGGGGGAAAAACTTGAGCTATGTAGCTTACAAACATAGAAACAGGTACTCGGAGAGGTTATGAAGTATGCATTGTTACTGGAGATATAAGAATCTACTGTTTGACCTGACAGAGCCTGAGCCAGCCTGGTCTGATTTACCCTGCTGCAAGGATGAAGTCAGACTAGATGGCCACCAGAGGTCTCTTCTATCCTGAACTATGCTATAATTCTATCAATTCAACACTGAAAGACTAGAGAAAACAATTGTATCACTGTCCAGATTTCATTTCCCAATATAGGTCTGTAAGTTTTAGAAAGCTACTTTTTTTCTTGTTGCAAATCAAAAATGAGATTTGGACTATGCCAACAGTCTCACATAAAATCTGTTGGAGACTCAGCTGTACATAATTTTTTTTTCTTGATTTCAAATCCACCATAACTTAGCTGTGTTAACTAAAATGTCCATCAAGCAAAGTAAAAATGAGCCAGAGAGATTTTCAAGAAGAAAAAGTGGATTACTGTCTTAGTTGCATATAATTAAAATGGTAAAAAGCTAAGAGAGATGAAATTACTGGTCTTAGTTAGACTGATGAATATTGGTTTGGAGATCCCAGAATAATCAAGTTAAGTGTAATTTAAATAAATTATGGAATTGGAAACAAAGGCAATACATGTTATTCTGTCAGTGCTTTTAAAATCTCTGCACTTTCTCAAAAAATTTATAATAATGTTTAACAACCAGGGCCACAGCTGATGCAAATAGTGTTTGATTTTTGTGGTACTGTGTATGAAGTGTCACTTCATATCCACTGGAACCCAGGAACAAAATAACATTCTGGTATTCAGTTATTTACAAAAATAAAGAGCAATAATATCTTTATTATACCTCCCAGATAATCGTTATTATAAAAAGTAAGAATATTTGATTTATAAGATTCCAGCCTTTTGGTGGCTCAGTGTGTAAGCTGTAGTTGGCATAATTTGATATGCATACTGTTGGATTTTAAATCAAACAAAATACTCATGATATTTTGTCATGCACAGCTTTTCTAAAATAGTTTATATGCCACAGAGGATACTGAAACAACTAAAGATGTTGATCTTATTGAAACACTTCTAATGATCTGCATCTAATTGCTATGAATAATTTAAATGATCCAGTTAATATGAAATTAATTAGTCAAACTGTTTTAAGATGTTTTGTCAACCCTCTGAGAATGTTAATTTTTCAAGACTATGCTATCTTATTATCTTTTCAATCTAAAGCACTCTTACTCTATTTCCTATATGTATGCAAGATTGGTAGAAAATACCATTTAATTTTATTTTTTTACTTTTTAATTCTGTTTCGGTGTCATAATATTGCCTGTCATATCATATTCATAATTTCAGTTATGTGTTTGGAAAAAGTGTATAAACTACTTTATTAGCTACTGCTCCATTTCTTAGCTGTCATCACAGCTGTGAAAAACGAGCTAATATAGTTTAGTTTGTTGTGGAATTATGAGGAACTAGAGTTTAACTGAAAAGATTTAAATAAAATGTTAGAAATACAGGGGGTTTTTGGGTTTTGAAAAAAAATTGGGGTATTACTACAAAAATTTGATGTTGGATTTGGGGGTTTTACTTATTTAGAAAGAAAGTATTCAAATTCATAGTTCCATTAAAGCTAAGGAAAATCCATGCCATTAACAGAACATGCAATCTTAGGGAGCTTGACTGCATTACTAGCATATCTTAGTTTTGAATGCTCACAAAGAAATAGTTAACTTCAGAATCTAGTGGAAGAGCATTGAATATTACAGTTCCGAATGAATATATAAGTCTCCTTATCAGGCAGTGAAGAGATACTAAACTTTCACAACTCTAAAGTTCTGGTTTTTTCTGTATTGGAAATGCCAGTAAAAGTACTCAACAAGCTTTCTTTTCTTCTGTGCCTGAGTTTTCAGAGGATCTGTTCATTATGTGATGCAATTCAATATTACTATTCAAGAACCACAGTGTATTTCACAAACAGACTTTTGGAAGAATTAATACAAGATTGTATTGTTGGTGGTGCTTTGAGCTAGGTTTTTTAATGTTGGTTTTGTCTTGTTTTCTTGGGGGACAGAGGTGTGGTGGTTTTGGTTGTTTTTTGTTCTTTTTTTTTTCCTCTCATGTAGAGTATGGACGCAGTCTCAAACGGTGGGGAGCAAATTAGGTAATGGACTATATGTTTTACAAGTCAACAAGTGTTTTAAAAATAACAATCACCTATGGTTTTGTAAGAAGATTCAAGTTTGCCAATGCAGACCTGACCTTTTTAGCGAACAGTTCATTGTATGCAATATGTGCTGCAGTAGCAGTTTTGAAGTGAAATCTGATGTATGCATGGCATTTATGCTGTCAGAGGCCTAGTAGGGACTGTTGAGCAGAATTTGAGTTCCTGAATTCACTTGATGTTCACTGAATGACTCTCAGTATCTGGGCAGCCTGAGGGATCATCGAGGTTTCTCTCTTCAGAGTTAGAAAAAGTCTGGATCAAATTCTGTTCTGGAAACAGGGAAGATGGAAAAAAAGATAGACTGTAACTCCCCTTCTGCCTTCACCAGGGGAGTGCTTTTCTTACCTAACATTCCCTAAGTGTAGTTTAAGAGGGACTGAAATTTCTTGTTTGGGTATGCAGTATCAATTACATCCAGTGTATTTATAGGCTTTTTGAAGGGTTTGCTACTGAGCAACCCTAAAGAGAGGGGTGTAACTCACAATGAAGGAGTCAAAACATATCATGAGAAACTATAATGAGCTGCCTAGTACTTGCCTGGGATTTCTTGATACCAGAGAAGAAGCTGGGAAATTCTGTGCACATCTGAAAAATATATAACTCTTTAGTGATGCTTATGTGTCAGAGGATAACCAACTGCAAAAAACTGGACTTCTAGGTTACAGTGAGGTGCCAAATGAGTTTGAGAGTTGGGTACTCAATGAGGTGGCAGCATGGTTATTAGTATTGTATTGGATATTAATTAGCACAACTATATATTTTCATATATACAAACTGTTCTGTGACTTTCTAATATTCTGCATTTAGTGGAATTATAAAGTTAGTGCATTTTTCAATAATTAGGACTTTTAATGTCTCTAGCTATCTTTCCCTTCATTCTTTTTTTTTTTTATAAGTCATCTTAAAGATAAATTTATGTGGTGTATTGAGACTGTCTGCAGTTTTTCCAAGAGATATGGTATATAATATCAAAATATTAAGCTGAATGAATTCAGTCTCTGCCTGCTAGATGGGAAATTACTCTCTTTGTGCATTTCCGTTTGTCTTATAATCCTGTACTACAATCTGCAGCTTTTGTATAAGAACAGTTTTGAGAAAGAAAGGCACCAAAAAAGTCTTCCAGTTTACTAGGGTAAGTAGAGATCCTAGTTCCTCATTAAAACAAGAACAAACCAATGTACCTTTACATAAATTCACTGGCTCAGTGTAGGTAGTAAGTAGAAAATACTTTCAGTTCAATAGGAGATTTCACACTCAGGTGTTTCCTGGTCTGCTGCTTTCTTTTTTACGGTTTATGTGTTGTTTCTGGAACACTCGTTTATGTCTGCATTACCTTAGATGATGCCATAGTTTCATCATGAAGTCTCAGTGGCTTACTGAGTGGTGTTTTCCACAAGTCAGCTGTAAAGGTATCAAAGGCTCTTAGTACCACAGGCTCTTTCTTACCTGTATGAAAAAGTTAGCATTTTATGGTCATTGAATCGATCTAACAATAGCCTTCTCTACAAACAGCCTACCTTCTCATGGAAGACGTGTGAGCTAAAGTATTTTTTAATTTAAAGTATTTACTTTATTTTACTGCATTCTTTGAATGCAGTCCCATACCTGTTTATCTAGTATCTGCAGTCAGAATTGCACAGAAGTGCTAAAGGAAAGAAAACAAATTCATCTTCTTGTGAAAACAAGAAGGAAGCCAGCTCAAGCCATGTTGCCACCAGAACTGTTGCATATTAAACGAATGGCCTTCTAGTGCTTTTTTTTTTTTTTTTACAGTAATGGTGTCAAACCACAATATTGTCAACTATCCAATTCTAGAATGCTTTAAAATCATATCATTTTAAAAAGGTAATATGTTTATCATGTGAATTTATGTTGCCTTCACAATATGGCATTAAATTTTCATGGTAAAGACTTGATACATCTTCCCAGTTCTCCACAATGATTTATAAAAAAAAATAAATCTTGCCGCCATGGCTTGTACAGCGTCTACAGCATTCTGACAGTGAATGAGGCGGCAGTGAATGAGGCAACGTTGCGTGGCCTCTCACTTTTGGAGAAAAAATATTTGGTTTTAGTCCAAACAAACAAAACAAAACAAAATTGTTTCACTCAAAACTAAGCAATGTTAGAACAGAAAACTGATTGGAAGTTGTCAGATTTATAAAATCATTGATGAAAGAAGCAGGGGTAAGGAAAGCATTCTTGGTTGTTTTTATGAGTATCCATAGCATAAGTAGACATGAACTTTCGCTTTCTCCAAGTGCAAATTCATAACACTAAGCATTGTAGACAGCTTTGCTGAAAGGATATGTAAGTCTCCTGTTAGTCTATAAATAGGCAGTCAATTGACACATCTCGAGGGTTTCCACATACTGTTACTCAATTTTTTTTTTTTTTCAGATAGCTAATAGCAGCAATGCCTAACTCTGAATTTGATTTCCAAAACCACATTTTTTTTTTTTTTTATCTTAGCAATGGTATGTGAGATGGCCTAAACGAGAATGGCTCTTCAATGATATTTGAGGTAGTACAGATCTGCTTAACACATCAAAATTACTTTTCTGGCAGCTTATGACATTATGTTTATAAAAAACTTTACTGTAATTACTACTCACCCTTTTGTCACAAAGCACATCTGCAGAAAACTTAATAAGGGTATAATCAAAGGGGAAAGAAAATGCAGTCAGTCAAAATCAATTGCTATATAAATCTCTTTAGAAGCAATACACATAGTATTTTAATTTGGAATTTATAAGCATATGTTGTCATTTGAAATTTATTAGTAGTTGAGCACAGAATAAATTGGTTTGGCAGAAAAGTTGTAACTCTCCCCTTTAGGCACTCTAGAGATAAACATTTTGAGCCAAATCTGCTTCGTTTGATGGAATGGATTACACTGAAATATAATATTTAGTGTCAATTTATTTCAATTATCAAGACATAATATACAGAAAATACTATATGTTATCTGCCCTGAAGGACAAATAATTTATTAAGCACTCTTTTCTCTTAGTGACTTTGCAGTTCAATGTGTGTTGTTGTATGATTTTGGGGAAACGTAGGATACAAAAATTTTACTCATAGACATTCCTCAAAGAGTCTTGGAATCTCTTCTCAGATGATATCTAAATGCTTCTTTGAGAATTATCTAATAGTGAAAGTCCAACCACAGAATAAATATAACTGGTTGATATTTTCGCCTAAATATGGAAGGGCATATCTGCCCCATTGGAGTATATAGGAGAGCGGTGCATTACTGTGCATTTCCCATATTTTTTAGTGGATGTGAAGAAAGAGAATAGTCATAAATATTCCGATGTTCCATAGCAAAGCAAAATTTTTCATAGTGCGAATCAGGCTGATATAAACGCTTTCATTTCAGGAAAAACACTTCTTCAGTAAGGAAAACAATTTGGGTTTTTTTGTTTGTTTTTTTTTTTTTTTTTTTTTGTTTTTTTTTTGTTGTTGTTTTTTTTTTTTTACCTGGATTCCTTAAAGAAAAGGAAAGCTTACATAAATATCAAACCACAAATCTGTTGGCCACTTCTATTTATCAGACTAAGGTCTTCATAAAATGGCATTTCAAGTTCAACTGCTCTGTATGGTGGAGTGGCCTGATAATACAGTTTTGACAAACTGTTTGTGCATCCATTTATGTTGAATCTGCTTACCAGTTCTTTATGTTTAATGGAACTCTGTTTAATCTCACTGAAATACATTTATATGTTAAATATTCTACAACTTCAATATAAAACCAGTTTATTTTCTTGTTATACTTGCAGGTTATGCTTTAGAATTTCTTGAAATTACAATTCAAAGTAAATATTTCTCCTTCCTTCCTCACCTCTACTACCCAGGTGAAATACGCATACCTTCTAAAAATTAGAAATATGTAGTTTATTACTTATCTGAAATGGAGGAAGAACAATTATTTTTAGAACATGTTGCAAACACATACTGTATGTATGCCATTTATTTCAGTAAAGGGGTGAAGGAACAAAAAAAAAATAAATTGTACCCTAGAAGTTACACGTGGACCTGAACATTATGATTCCCAGAATTTATATTTAAGAAAAAACAGTTTGTGCTGAAGATCTAGACTTCTTTTCTTTTTTTTTTTTTTTTTATAGTTTCTACAAACACTGTCATTGGCTAGGTCATACAGAAAGATTAAATTCTTATCTCCAAAAGTTTGAGTGCACTTGTACTGCAGTTACTTTTTGCTCTTTACGGAGTGCAGTGCTGTCTCCAGGGTATTCTAGGGTACAAAGACAGATTGAACAGTGTTGCAGCTATTAATCTTGAATGAATGTCCTGTTTGCAGACAGGGACTTTAGTATCAAGTGGATGTGAGAACTCATCTACAGTAGATTAAAAGCATCAGATCAAGGTCTTGAAGTAAAGTTCTCAGTGGCATTTCCTTTTATGATAAATGAAATTATTCTGTTTATAAATATGGACCACAGTCTGTTTCCTGAGAAGGAGTTTCAACTTCTTTTGATAACATTAAGAAATAAGGCCTTAATTTCAGTTTCCTTTGAAAAGATACGTTTGCTTTTGTTTTTACTGTGAATTGATTAGAAGGAGGCCTTCAGGGTATTACAGAGGAAAATGAGATAAAGCTTTGTACTATCTGAAAAAAAAAAAAAAAAAAAAAAAAATCTGTTACATATAACAGATTCTCTCTCTCTTATCCTTTCCTAAAATAATATTCCTTTTGTCATCCTTGAGAGGGGGGAAGGCTTAATGTATAACTTTTCTTATGTTGTTGTTATTGCTTGTCACTCTTTGTTATTCCTACTTGGCTTTTGGTGTGTAGCAGAGTCTAAAACTGGAGAAAAATAAAGCCAGGCAAAAATCAACAATCCTAAGGTGCAATCCAAAGAAGCAATGTCTGGCTGTGACAATTCATGAGAGCTAAACTCACCTTTCTTTTAGAAAATGCATCTAGTAGCCAAATTGCAGTAACAAAAATTTAAATACCGATCATATCTTTCATTGTTTTGGTTTATTTATTTAAAATCTGTGAGACGTCTTTTGGAGAAGATACATATTGTTATGAAATAGACCCTGCAATTTTTAATTAAAAAATTTTAAATAGAGTGAATTTACCTCCAGAAAACATTCAGTGCATCCTCACTAATAAAATAGAGTGAAGAATTTGATCTGTCTTAAATATGATAAAAAAAAAACCCTGTTGAAAAAGCATAAGAGTTATTGCTGAGATCTTTTTATGTGTAGGCTTGTAAGAGCACCAGGAAAAATATTTATTATCAATCCTGAAAAAGACTCATAAAATGCTATTTTGGATACAATTTTGAAAATGTTTTAAATACTGTGCCTTGTACCTGCAATTGTACATTTTTCTTTCAAAATTGACAAGCAAATAAATAGCAACAATGTAAGAGCTATAGTCATAAAGCTTTAGAGATAAAAATATTTCTAAAGTATGTTACCTTACATTTCTGTGCTGTACTGTGGGAAAGGATATGGGCAGAATTAATGTTCCGTAGAAAAATTTTTGGTTCTAAATCACTGCACACTAATTTGATTAAAAGTAACATTTTTTTTCTGCTGCTTTTATCTTCCATTTTTTGTCATACTGATTAAGACAAAAAGTTTTTATGTGCTCTGTTAGTGAATATATCTTATTTTTGCAAGCCTGCTATGCTGTTATAATCCTCTTCCATCTGTTCCTAAACTAATGAACTATATTTTTGCTGTTGCAACTTTCTTTGAGTAATAATTTCAAAATGTTTGGAATTTTTTCAATCTAATAAACCTGATTGAAGATTCTAGCAGCATTACTATGAATAGAAATGCTATTATTTCAGTGCTGGTGATACAGATGGCCTAAGCCTACAAAGACGATACCAAAAATTTTCTTTTTCTAAAACAGATCCTTATTTTTCATGAGTAATTCCTTTGATTTTAACACACATTAATGTCCATAATTATGACTGACAGTCTGTGTATTCATGGAGTTTTAAAGGGACTTTCTAATCCCATGAACACAAAAAGAAGTGTAAAGAAAATTTCCAGCCAACATCTGATATTCTTTGAAACACCTAAAATAAAGCTTAATATAATGTAAGTTAGAGTTGGTAAATGAAAAATAAAGACGTCTTGAAAGATAAATTTATATAAGTATGCAAAGATGGGAAAGTATCTGTACGGATAAAACTTGTTAAGGGATATTGAGTGAGAATGAGCAGACATAGTGATCTAACCAATTCCATCTTTTTAGGTTTAACAATTTATTTTGAAAATGCTGAGTAGAAAAAAAAATTACAGTGTGAAAGTTTATGAGAAAGTCTTAATTGTTCCAAGGGCAATGAAAAAAATTCCCGCGTGACCATGATGAAGTCTGTAACTGGTTGAATATTTTTCTACTGAACAAGAATAAATTGAATTGGAATCAAATAATACTAATTATCTGTATTTCCACCAATGCCTTTATTAACCTGAAAGCTCCTAGCACTTGAAAATATACTCAGTTGTTCCAAGTAGCATATGCAAAATTTGGGTTTTTTTTAGCCAAGAATTATCTGCGCTGTGAGTCGTAGAATTGAGAAGGTGATTTATTTTTCAAAGAGCACTTACTCAGCCATTTAGCCTTGGAGATGGGAACAAGGCAAGATTCAGTGCTGTTTCTTTTGAGTATGTAGGTGGGGTAAAATGAATGGAAAGCCCATTATGAGGTAAAATTAAAAATTTAATTCTAGGAAGGAAGGTGAAATATTTCTCACACTCTTTAAAGATAAAGGGAGAATTAGGAGGAAGGACTTAGGGCTTCAATTTTGATACTAATTCTCTGAACCGCTGTTACAACGTCACAGTTATATTACACTTATAACTTGGTACAATTTGTAGAGCTACTCTCAGATGAGTTAGTCTCAGCTATATCTTTGACTGGGACATGATAACAGTATTCATACTACCAACCTTTTTCTTGCGAATTGAGCACCCAGACTTTTTGGTGAAATAATGCTGTTTCCCTTATGTACACTGAAATTGCTTAGCAGTCCCATTTTGCAAGTTATACAGTTATTTTATGTTAAAGACGTTTAATTACTGCACGAAACTGACTTCAATACAATATACTGTTAATTTCAACTAGAAAGCAGAGATTTAGAGATTTCTTTGACACTGTAAGGATGAATGATAAAATTTTCTTTGAGCCCTATATCAGACACATGTACAGTGGGATTGAGCACATCTTCACCAAGTTTGCTGATGACATCAAGCTGTGTGGTGTGGTTGACGAGCTGGAGGGAAGGGTTGTAGGACCTTGACTGACCCTTCCGTATGGCAGAAGAATCTTGACTGGGCCTATGCAAACCTCATGAAGTTTAGCAGGGTCAAGTGCAAGGTCCTGCACTTGAGTTGATGCTTTCGCAAGCACAACTACAGGCTGGACAGAGAATGGATTGAGAGCAGCCCTGAGGAGAAAGACTTGCTGGTGCTGGGTGAAAAGAAGCTCAACATGAGACTGCAGTGTGTGCTTGCAGCCCAGAAATTCATCTGTATGATGAGCTGCATTAAAAGAAGCATGGTGAGAAGGTCCTACTCTGTCCTTGTGAGGCCCCACCTGGAGAACTGCATTCAGCTCTGGGGCCACCAATGCAAGAGGGATGTGGACCTCTTGAGCCAGTCCAGAGGAGGGCCAAGAAAATGATCACAGATTCTGTGGACACAGGCTTTCTTGGAGACAGAAAAGAGTTGGGGCTGTTCAGCCTGGAGAAGAGGAAACTGCAGGGGGACCTAGCAGCTTTATAACACCTAAAGGGGGCCTAGAAGAAATCTGGAGAGGGACTTTCTACAAGGACATGTTGTGATAGGGCAAGGCTTTAAACTGACAAAAAGATTTAGCTTAGATATGAGGAAGAAATTTTCTACTGTGAGGGTGGTGAGACTGGCAAAGGTTGCCTAGGGAAGTTGTTTCATGCCTGGCAGTGTTCTAGGCCAGGTTGGATGGGGCTTGGAGCAACCTCATTTAGTGGAAGGTGTCCCTGCCCATGGCAGGGAGTTGGAACTGGATCTTTAAGGTCCCTTCCAACCCTGACCATTCTGTTGCCTGTGGTTTTTAGGGTAACTTGGTTAGTAAAACAGACAAATAATCTTTCAGTTTGCGTAGTTGAATAATTTCTTTTTGAGCATATAAAGGTATTTGGGTGCCCACTTTGTAAGCTTCATCTCCTTTTCTTGCTCTCATTCATGTATCTTAGTAGTTTCTGCAAATTGTAATTTACTTTTATTTAATACTTTTGTATTTGTAATCTGGTAAAATTTATAGTTAAACTGATATTAAAATTGCCATTACCCAACTACTCTTACCATTCCTTCTGTTCTAAAAAAAAAAACCCGAAATACAACCAAAACCTATTAATTGATATCAGCAAATAATTATATTAATTGTAAATATTTTTATCTTGAGAATGTAGTTTAATCTGAACTTTGGTAATGTAGAGATATGTGTCAAGGCACTAGAACCATTTTGTAGAATCTCAAATGATCCTAGTCTATTCATGTGTGCAGTGCAGGATGAATACTTATTACTTATTTATCAGGATACAGGAAAGGTGAAATTCATGGCAGCAAAGGCAGTGGTGTGGAGTTTGGTAAACTGTCAAAAAGAAAAAAAAATTCTGAAAAATAAAGTATTTCTGGCTTTGCTTGTAAGCCCCACTGCAATGTGTGACCAGACAAAAAGGAAGACATTCTCTTGAGCAAGAAGATTTGGGTTTTCACACTTTAGCAACCAGCATGAGCCAAACCAGTTGTAGTTGGGTTTTTTTGTCTGTTTTGGAATGGGAGAGGCATACAGTACCAGAGGACACAAAACTTTCTGTAACACTCATTTTGCATGTCTGTTGGCAGAGAGCTATGTGTACACACTGCAGATGCTCATAGCAGAAGTGAAATAGGCTGGAATGAATAGGGCAAGATGTAACAATCACTTTATATAAATCACTTCATAATATGTTTAATATCATGTAGCTTCTTTGAGGACCACAACATAATGTTCACATAGGCTTTATGGACTTATTTTAAAATTATTAATTTGTGTTATTCACTTAACTTTGTATCATATATGTGAAGAGCTTTCTTGCTTTTGTTGGATTAGATATGAGATGAAACATCAAATATCTAGAACTCAAAATATTGAAAAGCACATGAACTAGTAATGAATATTCATACTGTTTTGATTAGAGGTGCAAATCACATGATGCTATGTTTCCTGATTAAATGGTGCAAGGCTTTCATATGCAATAAAAATTCCAAATGTCCATGAAATGTTCACATAACAACAATTAAATTTTCCATCAGAAATTATTTATAATGAAGGTTAATTTAGCTTCACCCGTCAAATCAGGGTAGAATGGCATCACCTCCCTGAGCTCAGCAAGAAACTGTTGTTATTAGCAAAAGTGATATAATTCATTGCAATGAAGAATTAGCCCTTTGGAAGAAAAATGAATATTAAAAATAAGGCTTCATTAAACATTTAAGTGCCAAGCAGATTACAGGATGTCTTTGTCCTTCGCAATAAAATGATCACAACAAGATCAGTAGAGTTGATTGAAGCATCTCTGAACACAGTTTTCTCTCTGAAACCTGAAGTCTCTGAATCATAGAATAGTTAGGGTTGGAAAGGACCCCAAGATCATGTAGTTCCAACCCCTCAGCCATAGGCAGGGACACCTCACACAAAACCATGTCATCTAGGGCTCTGTCCAGCCCAGCCTTGAACACCACCAGGGGTGGAGCATTCACTACTTCCCTGGGCAACCCATTCCAGTGCCTCACCACCCTCACAGTAAAGAATTTCGTCCTTCTATCTAATCTAAACTTCTCCTGTTTAAGTCTGAACCCATTACTCCTTGTCCTATCACTGCAGTCCCTAATGAAGACTCCCTCCCCAGCATCCCTATAGCCCCTTCTTAGATACTGGAAGGCCATTATGAGGTCTCCATTCAGCCTTCTCTTCTGCAGGCTGAGCAGCCCCAACTTTCTCATCTTACCTTCATACAGGAGGTGCTCCAGTCCCATGATCATCCTCGTGGCCCTCCTCTGGATGTGTTCCAACAGTTCCTTGTCCATTTTATGTTGAGGACACCAGGACCGCACACAATACTCCAAGTGAGGTCTCACGAGAACAGAGAAGAGGTGCAGGATCACTTCCTTTAGACCTGCTGGTCATGCTCCTTTTGATGCAGCCCAGGATACGGTTGGCTTTCTGGGCGGCGAGCACACACTGCTGGCTCATGCTCATTTTCTCATCGACCAGCACCCCCAAGTGTTTCTCTGCAGTGAGGCTCTGAATCTCTTCTCTGTCCAGCCTGTAGCTGTGCCTGAGATTGCTTCGACCCAGGTGTAGGACCTTGCACTTGTCATGGTTAAACTTCATGATTTTGGCATTGGCCCACCTCACAAGCGTTTCAGGGTCCCTCTGGTATGGCATTCCTTCCCTCCAGCGTTATCAACTGAACCACAGAGCTTGGTGTCATCAGGAAACTTGCTGAGGGTGCACTCAATCCCACTGTCCATGTCACCAACAGAGATGTTGAACAAGGCCGTTCCCAACACCAGTCTCTGAGGGACACCAGTCGTTATTGGTGTCCAGCTGGACCTTGAGCCATTGACCACAACTCTTTGTTTGTGGCTATTCATCCAGTTCTTTATCCACCGAGTGGTCCACGTATCAAATTGATGTCTCTAACTTAGATAAGGATGTCATGTGGGACAGTGTCGCACGCTTTGCACAAGGCCAGGTGGATGACATCAACTGCTCTACCCTGTCCATCAGTTCCATAGCTCCATCATAGAAGGCCACCAAATCGGTGGAATGTATGTACAGAAAGGGCATAATAAATAATTGTTGAAAAAAGAAAAAAAAATGAGATAGCACCCTGGTGTCAAAACTTTCTAAGTTTCTCTTTCGTATTGGAGATAACGCTAAAGAACGTTCAACAGTATAACACACCATAACTGATGAAAAGCTAGTACTGATTTTAGAAGAAAAAGACCTGAAGCTTATGCACCAGAGGTCCTTGAGAAAAGTTTATCTGCTGTTGTCTTTTATTGTACCAAAACCGTATAGAATCGTTCTGGAGATAAAATGCTTATAGTTGTATACTTGTCTGAAAAACGAAATCTAAATCCAGCTATCTCATCATTCCTAGTTAATAAAAAAAAAAACAAATGAACAAACAAAAAAAAACAAAACAAAACAAAAAAAACCTAGGAAAAAAAATGTCTGATTTCTCAGACTATTGTCTTTCTTTTTTTAAATTTTATTTTATTTCTTCATTTGATCCAATTGCTTTTTTCATCTCTTCAGAGAACTGAGATACTTTATGATTTTTTGCTTCACTGGTACAGTTTAGGAAACACATCGATGAATTCAAACCTGTAGATTAGATCCTGATCCTATGTCTTACCAAGATGTTCTGAATTTCTGCTGTGTATGACATGAAACATTTGAAAAGTTTGTAAATAGCTACATTTACATTTCCTGAATGGGACCGTAGTTGTCCTCTGGCAGTGGAAAGATGGGTTGCTTTTCAAATTAGTTTGAGTGACGTAAGTGCATAGGAAATTTGCTTACTGTGAGTTTGTTCACCTTCTAATCCTGAGGGTTTTTTACATTTAAATACAATTATTACATTGATAAACAGATTATAAATTCTAGTGATTCGCCTTTATATTTTTATTTGCTATTAATTGTTTTAAGACATTATGGGTTTTAGCAGGCATTTTTTAAAAATTATTTTTGTCTTCCCTCCTTTTTCAAAATGATCATCTGTGTTCCTCAGTTAGTGCAGTTCTATTTTTCCTTTTTTATTGTCTGTGAATTGTGTCATCTTCTGTTTTATCTAAAGCAATTCTGAAATTCCAGAATTATTCCTGTCCTTTTGTGAAAAAATATCTCTGTTCAGGACCGTTTTGCTAGAAAATCGATGGTGTTCAAATGAGTATGCTATAGAAAAGCCGTGATAGAGTGGACTGAATACGAATTTGGCATGAGCATGTTTCAGATCCAGAATGTAAGCAATAGAAATATAGTTATATGCTTACCATGCATGAAATCTCACATTACTTATTAACTGTTGCATTTTTATATTTCAATATACTAGTCATTTAATTGTAGATAAAATATCGTATTTGATAAAACAACATTAATCAAGTAAAATTACTCATCAATGAAATATTTAGGATCATCATACATAAGGGGAAGAGGTAATTACACACAATGCTTTCCTGTAAAAGCAATTAATTTTGACAGTGTTCATAGAATCATAGAATCATAGAATAGTTAGGGTGGAAAAGGACCTTAAGATCAACTAGTTCCAACTCCCCTGCCATAGGCAGGGACACCTCACACTAAACCATGTCACCCAAGGCTATGTCCAGCCCAGCCTTGAACACCACCAGGAATAAAGCATTCACAACTTCCCTGGGCAACCCATTCCAGTCCCTCACCACCCTTACAGTAAAGAATTTCTTCCTCATATCCAATCTAAACTTCTCCTGTTTAAGTTTGAACATGTTACTCCATGTCCTATCACTACAGTCCCTACTGAAGAGTCCCTCCCCAGCATCCCTATAGCTCCCCTTCATTTACTGGAAGGCTGCTATGAGGTCTCCATGCAGCCTTGTCTTCTCCAGGCTGAACAGCCCCGACTTTCTCAGCCTGTCTTCATACGGGAGATGCTGCAGTCTCCTGATCATCCTCATGGCCCTCCTTTGGACTTGTTCCAACAGTTCCATGTCCTTTTTGTATTGAGGATGCCAGAACTGCGCGCAATACTCCAGATGAGGTCTCATGAGAGCAGAGAAGAGGTGAAGGATCACCTCCCTCGGCCAGCTGGTCACACACTGGTTTTGATGCAGAGGAGGATACGGTTGGCTTTATTTGACAGAAAACTGTTCCATAAAAGTTTTTGAACAGTTCTAATTCATATTTATTATGAGGAAGTGCATGTTTTTATGTAATTTTCTGATTTAGAAAAGATTAATATTTCAAGGATGTTATGGAGAGAATTCACCTTCCTTTTATCTGCCTTCTTAGTTCTGACTTTCCTTATTTCATCGTAGCTCTTTTTTTATAAACCATGTGCTATGCAATAGACTTTTATTGACAAGATGGCCATAAAACAAAAGTACTTGTTTTCCCATGAATATATTTAGATTAATGGACTTTTATACAAAAAAAAACCCAAACAAAACCAAAACACAAAACCACTCCAAGAAATGTAAACAAAAGTATGGGCAAATACCACTTACTTTCTTATTCTCTGGAGAATCTTTGTACAGGAAATAAAATCACAATGAAGACAATAAACAAGATACAAACCTGTGAGACTGCTTTACAGAGCTGGAGGATGATAAAGTCTGCTTAAGATGTTTGCTAAATTTATGTCTGCCACTTGTGTCATTAGTCATATCTTGTAATAAAGCTATTAGTTTCATTGTCTCAGAGGAGTGAAAGTGATAGTAAATTTAAAGTGCAGGAAATTACTAGATGTCATGAGTTATTTTACAGTTGCTTATGGAGTATCTCAAGCAAGCACAGCATTTCACAGGCCAAATTTCTGATGTAAGAAGTTTTGTAAAATATTTTTGTGTTCAAATTTACAAACAGTAAAGCATGAAAGAAACTAAACATAAGAGTCTGAACATGCATTAGAAAGTCTAGGCATAGTACAGTAGTTAATAATCCTTAACAAGGTGAATTTAAAGAAAAAACGGTGCAGCTAATCTGTGTGTTCAGCTCTGTGGCATCTTTTGCAGTTCTACAGCAGAAATAGAAACTAGACATAAATATAGTGTACTCATCTCTAACTCTTTTATATCAGCAAAATTTTTGCTTGGCTGGACCAATTCCTCATGGCTTATACAACATTATGCACTTTCATTTTAGCTTCTAAATTCTGCCGTCGACTTCCTTCAAACATTTTTCTACAGACTTTATAAAGCTTTATTTGAGTCCTATTTCTAGCTTTGGTGGTGTTATTAATCTGGCACTGTTTTTTGTTTCCTCCTTTATTAACACAAGTGGTGGTAGACTGACAACAGGGACTTTAATACTGCTCTGTCATTTTGTTTTATTTGGTTTACATTTGGGACACCTATGATCCTTTCCTAGGATATAGAATAAACTAATCAAATTTAAATGTACTTTACTGCCCGATTGCTTTTATACCACTCAGAGTTAATCTTTACATTGTTAGGTCTGCTTCAAAAAGAAGACTATATTAATGATGGAACTTTATTAATTTTACTGGCAATTTCATAATACGTTAGCAGATGACCAAATAGGGATGCTTTCAAGAAAAGATTGAAAAATGTCATGAACATTTAATTGCATGTGGGAGAATAATCTTTTCTTACTCGGCAAGTATTCCTAAAAGTATTCCGATCATTTTCTTTGGTGTCTGTAGGTAGGTAGAAAAGTTGCTTTCTGCAAAAACTTCCTCCATTTTGCCAACGTCTTTTTTCTATTAGAAGCAAGACAGGGCAAGTCTGTTAGGGTGTCAACAGCTCTGGATATTTTCTCTTCTCTCATTTGAACTGAGATTACAGGTGTTCTGTATAGTCTGTGATGCATTGTGACTGCTGGATTCCTGTGAAATTCAAGATACTTGCTGAAGGAAATTCCATGGTTTAGAAACAGCTCTAATGTTTTTAGTGTAGTCTCTAATGGTCTTCACAGATACAAGCAAGATGATTTCAGGAGGAAATTAGTATCTTTTGCTAGATGTTCTGGTATGGTTAAGAGAGAGCACACATACTTTAAGTCATACAAGTCTAAGTTTCAAGATTTTTTTGGAAGAGTATTGTTTTGTTGTTGTTTTTCCTTCACCATCTTCCTTTCCGTAGGACATGATATGTCCTGTAAGGAGCGGCTAAGGAGTTTGGGTTTGTCTACTTTGGAGCAAATGGGGATGAAGGCTAACCTCATTGGCTTCCCAAGGAGGTGAAGCACAGATATTGGTGCTGGTCTCTTCTCCCTGATATCCATTCTTAGTACATAGGGTAATGATTTAAAACTGCACCAGGGAAGGTTCAGAACAGGCATTAGGAAGCACTTCTTTGCCAAGAGGGTTGTCAAACCTTGGAAGAGGCTTCCTAGAGAGGCAGTTGATGCTTCAAGCCTGTCAGTATTTTAAGAGACATTTGAACAGTGCCTGTAATGACATGCTATAACTCTTGGACTGCCCTGAAGTGATCAGCCAGCTTGGGTAGATTGCTGTAGGTCCATTCTGACTGAAATATGCTATTATACCTGTGGTGACTTGATGAGAGTACTTCGCTTATTTTTAAGACAGTTATTTGAGTTTGTGATATTCATTTTATAGGATATTCAGCCATGAAAACATACTGTGTGGTCCATATCACATGCATTTGTGCATGGCATATGCATAAATATCTCAGTGGTCAACAGAGAGCATATTATACCAAAAAAGCCCTGACAACAACAAGAAAAGCCCACCCAACACCATCAGAAATTGAAGAAAAAGAATAGTTATATTACTACAAAGGCATACATGGCAAGTTAAAATATCTAGTAAAAATTAAGGCTGATTTCCACTGGAACCGCTTGCATTTTAGCCCTGCAAAAAACTAAAGTGCTATAGCCATCAATGTGTGGCAGATAACTGAATGAAAAATCATAAATAGAAAACATAGGCATGAAATTTAAATTTCTTTCAAATTTTTTAATCTTCACAATGAATGGATTGATCTAATCACAGTTTACTTTATCTGCACTTTATATGTACTGTATATTTTAGTTTAATATCAGACATATAATGGAAAAGTACTGCTTGCTTCAGTCCAAACTTCAATAATTCAGACAGTTGAATTATTCTAAGCAAGCATTATTATCTTCTAAATTCATATATATATAAATTAAATATATAAAATATAAAGCATTTGAATTATAAAATATTTTGATATAATTCTACAGATTTATAGAAAATACCTGAATTAATTTGTTTCTATATTTGTGGCTTCAAAGAAAATAATTAGAATAATTTGTAAGTCACTTTTTAATAGCTTAAGTGTAGAATCATAGAATCACAGAATAGTTAGTGTTGGAAAGGACCCCAAGATCATCTAGTTCCAACCACCCTGCCATGGGCAGGGACACCTCCCATTAAACCAAGGCTCTGTCCAGCCTGGCCCTGAACACTGCCGAGGACGGAGCATTCACAACTTCCCTGGCAATCCATTCCAGTGCCCCACCACCCCTACAGTAAAGAACCTCTTCCTCACATCCAATCTAAACCTGACCTGTCTATGTCTTAATCTGTTACCCCTGGTGCTATCACCACAGTCCCCAACAAATAGTCCATCCCCAGCATTCCTATAGCCCCCCTTCCAATATTTGGAAGGCTGTTATGTGGTCTTCACACAGCCCTCTCCTCTCCAGGCTGAACAGCCCCAACCCTCCCAGCCCACCCCCACAGAGGAGGTGCTCCTGCCCCTGGTTATCAACAGCTCCATGTCCCCTCTGTGTAGAGAAAGAAGTTCTGGTACCTCATAGTCCTGTGACATGGATTCTTTTCCAAACAGATTTTTAAAAGATAATGTAAAACTGGTTTTACAGTAACTGGGTAGGTAATTATGGCAGCATTTATACATCCAACAGTGTAAGTATGTCATGGTTTAAGCTCAGCCAGTAACTCAGAACCATGCAGCCGCTCACTCCCTTTCACCCAAGCCTGCACCAGGAGGATGGGGAGGAGAATCAAAATAATGTAAATTACATGGGTTGAGATAAGAACAGTCCAGTAACTAAGCTATAATACAAATCCAGTACTACTACTACCAATAATAATAATAATAGAATCATAGAATCATCAAATAGGTTTGGAAAGGACCTTAAGATCCTCTATTTCCACACCCCTGCTATGGGCAGGGGCACCTCACACTAAACCAAGTCACCCAAGGCTGTGTCCAGCCTGGCCTTAAAGAGTAATGACTGGCCTAATAATGATAATAATGGCCTCATAATAATGGTAAGGGAAATCCTCTGTAAGGAGCAGGAAAAAAATGTCTTTGAGTTTGATGTCTTTGGATCTGATGGGAAAGCAACAGACAATGCAACTACGCCAATCAGGACGATAGACACTGCAGCCACTCCAACCCCAGTGACAGCACTGCACCAGCTACTAAGAAGGAAATAATAACTGTTACAGCTGAACCCAGGACAAAGAAATATAATATCATTGTATATCGTGTCAAATTATACCATACAATACAATACAAATACATAATGAATATGCAGTGATGGCCCCTTTTATATTAGTATTTTGTGTTGAAATGGTTAATGTTTTTGTCTTCAAATGTTTTTGTCTTCATTATGTTGAAGTCACAATTCATACATATAATTTCATATTAAAACATCATAAAACCAGAAATGAAATACTGAAGTATTTTCTTAGTGAGAGAAATTGCATATTTTACAGTTTTAGTCCTTCAAAATAGATATCTTTCACAAAGATGTTTGGCTGTTTCGTCTCTGCGTGTGCTGCAAAATTTCAACTTTTTGTGCACAGTATTGTATAAACTTCTTATTGGTGGTCAAATTAAGTTTAATTTTGAATAGATAGGTCCAAACATTTGATGTTCAGTGACATAAAGGAAGGCTTCTTCATTTGCTTCTGCGTGGCAATATTATATTGTGTAGTAGACTGCATGAGTTTTCAATACAAAAGGTAGTTACAATAGTTGGAAAGATGTTGCTGTGCTGCCCTGGACCTCTCATACAGAATGAGAATTCTGTATACCTTCTGTAAATTCAGACTGAAGGTTACCTGGTGTTAGTGCTGTTAGCAGACTCAGCATCAGAGCATCTAGCCAGGTGACACACTTACGTTTTTTTTATGTTGTGAGAATCTTGGCACTGCTAACAATTCAAGATGTTTATGAGACAGATTTTTTTTTTTTTCAGCATAATACTCTAGTGAATTATTTGTATTTATGTACATCTATATACATGTCCATATATCTCTCTATGTGTATGTAAGCAGTATATATTTTTATTTGAGTCAAAGCTACTTTTATTTTACTAAAGTTTCTCTTTGACACAATGGATTGCATTATTGAAAATCTGTTGTTAGCATCAAGTACTTTTTCTAGTATTGAAGTTAGCATCAAGTACTCTTTCTAGTAATGAACACCTTCTTAAAATAAATCTATTACTTGCGTGATACAGATCCTGAAAGAAAACTCTTCTGAAGAAGCTGAAATTATGACAAGACCAAAATACATGAATTTTGACATTATTTTGGCTATATTGTTTTTTTCTAATACTTTGGTGCTTATATTTGTTCCCTTCTTTTTTTATTGAGATTCTGTGCAGGGATTTTGATTTATGTGTTGTAGGAAGGAGATTTCACTGGCTTTTTGAAAGTTGATATAATGTTTTGTACCTGAAACTCACAAATAATGATTCCTTAGGAGTGTATCCTGTGACAGAAAAGTTGAATATCTCAAATCCGTAATTTTCTTGTAACACATAAAATTTAGAGTTTGGCTTTCTCACACACACTTCCTCCACTTGCACTTGCCAAAATGTGAAAAATTTGTGTAAAGTTTCTGAGGAGAAGACAGACCTTTGTGTCATGCTTTCCTTGTGGCAAAAAGATCAGAAGGTATTTGAAAGCAAAAATTTTCAAGCTACATGAAGCAGCTGTTCCTGAGTGATAAAATAATGTTATTGACCTCTTTAGGCAGCTTCATAATGGAAGAATGTCACTCTAATTTCCCCACATGGTGAGTCTTTCATATGTACAGCCCTTTCTATCACTTACCTTCAAAAAGTTGTCATGAAACCTTTCCATTATTCCCAAGAATAACTTCAGATTTCCTTTAATGTTATTTTTTGTCTTTCTGAATCTTCTTCATTCCAAGAGGTATCATGTACATTTCTTGAAGTCAGATAGGCCATTAAACATCTCCCCAGGACAGAACACTTGTTCCTTATTAAGACCAAAAAAAAAAAAAAAAAAAAAATGTGGAAGACTACTTTTTTCCTGATGGGTCAGGATGACTATCAGAGAAGCAGACATTGTTTCTAACATATTTCTTCTCTAGAGTGCATTCCTCTTCTTTCTACAGGCTCATACTAGGGCAGAAAGAATTCTGGTCTCATCTGATAAATTTTGAAGACTCTAATCGAACCATTGTGTGTTATGTGGGTATTGTCACATCAAGATAAACAACAGGATACTCTGTTAGATGCTTTTGAGGCACTTTTAAACAAAATCCTTGCTTTCCTACTTTGTTTTTTTTACCTTCAGGTACTTATTGAAAGTAATGTTATTATACATTCTTATGCCAATGTACTGTTACCTATGCCACCTGATTTAAAAATGTGCATTTTAAATGGAAAGATATGATAGAGTTTTCAAGTAATTTCTTAAAATTAATTAGATTTAAAATACATCTGTCTGGAATCAAACATACTAAAGGTCATTGCATGTTATATATTCTCTTATGCTTTATATGATAAAAGGCCACATCAAGGTAGCTATATGAAATTTGCCCAGCTTCACCTCCCTGTATTCTCCTAAAGGAAATATAAACTTTTGGGTTATGCCTCTTAAACTTTATGTTAAATTAAACTTCTGGGTTAAGTAACTCTTCAGTAAAAAAAGTAGTTGAAATAAAAAGAGTTAAAGAGTAACTTAAACTCTTTAAGAGTAACTTTTAAGTGCACTCTTTAAGAGCAACTCTTTAAGGAGTTAAACTTTTAAAAACGTTAAAGCAACTCTTTAACCAAGGAGTCAAAATGCTAGTTCTTGATTCAAAAATCAGAACATTATTTTGAAGGGGGCTTTAACAGTAAGAGAACAGATACAGAACTAGGATATTTGTAAGAGTGGAAAGCCTTCCCTCCTTTTATGCATAGGGAACTTACGCAGGGTGCTGAGAATGGAGGAGTACAGATAGACAAGGAAAGGCTGGCTAAATCTTGGATAAATGTTGCATAATGTAATAAAATCACAGAGGGTGGGGAGAAGTATGTTAGATTCTGTGCACTCACACCTGGAAATAACAGCTAAGTATTAACTGACTACATGCATTTATTTTTAGAAAAGCTAGTAAAAGAAGGGAAAGGAGAAACCTTAGGGTTTTAGTTATGTGTAAATCTAGAGTGCATAGTTGATGACTAGGGTGATATCACCGTACTGCTAAAGCAAATGGAATTATATTCACTACATTTATCAAAGAAACCTTTGAAAGGTGGCAAGAAGCAAATAGACTGCATAGCTGCAGAAGATGATTTTTATACTCATTTTTGTGGGGAGCGAAGCAACCAGGAAGTACAGAACTCAGAGAGGAAAAGGATTTTGATAACAGAGCTGTATTTTGCTGTAATACGTTTTGAATGACAATGAATCTGAGAGTAAACTTGACATAAAATTCTGCAGAATCCCTAAACTAAGTTGCCCTCAGGGCATACAAAATTAGGTGATACATAACAGTAACTATAGTGCAGTAACTAGGCGGGATACCTGATAAGTGACAGGTATGTTACAGACATCAATTAAGTGGAGTGAAATCTTGCCAGCTACTGAGCACTTGACATGGCCTAGTAGAAGCAATCCCTCTCACTCGCTTTTTAACAACAGCAACAAAAAAGTTCAAGATGTGTTTTTAGCTTCATCAGAGGCACCAATTAGCTGTTTGTGGTGTCTGCTTCTTTGCAGTTTTCAAGAACATTTGTATCATTAGAGCATTTAAAATGCAGTGTTTGCAGGAAATAGAACAACAGCTGTAAGCAAAAAAAAAAAAAAAAAAAACAACAAAAAAAAAAAACCCAAAAAAACACAAAACTTAGAGCTATTATGTAGGTTTTGGGTTTTGTCCTCAGTGTGGTGCGTCTTGGACAGCATTTTTATTTTTTTCACTGCAAGGTAAAAATGGAAGATAATTTAAGTCAGATAATTTAAGTCAGAAAAGTCCAGTATTTAGGAGGGTAGCTCTAATTAGTCTGAAAGGTCCAATACCATTTTCTTACTGCTACTCACGTTATGCTTTTAGTATATTTTTTCTTTAATTAGACCCATGAAGATATAAACCCTTACAAAAATACAGTGAAATGATAGGTATTCTATTCCATTTCCAGGTGACTGGGGCACAGCAGGAGTTGTCTCTATTAGGATGTTTGAAACACTTGACAGTAAGGATTTTTTTTTCCTGTTAACATAAGGTTAAAGCTCTAAAATTCTCATTTTACTTAGATGAGTGATTCCTGCCTCCAATTTTATTCGATATATGAGCAGACAGATTTGTCTAAGGCTTAAATCAGATTCTCATATCTTCCTATTTCAAATTCTTTGGTTTTATGTAGGGACAAATGGTAACAAACATGAAAATGGTGAATCTTCAATAGATCTCCTGTACATTTATGCTAGGAGCCTTTCTTTCACCGTTGCAAATGAAAGAAGTATTGATGAGAAGTTACAAGAAATGAGACAAGTACAGAGTAATATGCTGTTCCAGGTATGGAGGACTTCATATACCATCAGTTTCATCTAGAGCATCATATTTAATTGATACAGCAATGTAACTCTTAGCTTAGTTATTGAATACTATTTCAGTATCCTAAGGCAAAAAAGTCTTCAGTTGCATTACCTGTAGTGTGGAAAGCGTGTTTCTTTCTGTATGTTTGCTACACTGCCATATGATCACCTCCAATTCTTGAATAATAAGGTATAATCAATAATTACTTCCTTTTTAACTCTCTTAGCTACTTACAAGTTAATTGCATTTTGTCACATCACCCTTCTGTTTTCTATTTTCAAAGATGAATTATAGGAGAGATCTCTATGGGAATTTTGTATGAGGACTGTGACAAAGAATCTTTGCTTACTCACAAGATGTTTTGTACCTCCTATTAAAATTGCTACTTATCTATTCTGCTGTATTGTGTTCAGTAGTGGGGAGTACCAAAAGGTACAGAACACTGTAAAATTGTCTTCCATTTGGTCTGCCATCATTAAACCTTGAGCACACTTTCAAAAAACTGTTGTTCAAATCATCCATCTGTTATTATATATCACATAAAATCCATGCTTGTGGATGTAACTTTCATTGTCTTCTCCCATATATGTTTTTAGTGTGTACTGACAGTGAATTTCATTTAGCAGTTTCTCACTCCGTTACTAGTACAATAATGGATCATTTTGTGAGTCTTCTTAGTTGTTTCAGTTTTGTTTACCTCTGGTTGTATCACTAGCACTCTTGGATGGCTTCTCTCCACTCCCTTTCTCCAGTACTTAAAAAATATTCACAGGACAAGTTAAATCATAGTACAAATACCTTTGACTTTCTGTTGGTAATCTCCAGCGTCTTCTGAAGCTGGCCCAGTCCATGCCCACACGAAATGCAGATTTTGCCCTAACAAAAGCAAACCTGCACATATCACATTTCAGATAACTCCTGTGTTTTCAGGCCCCTAATAAATACGATTCTGACTGAAGAAGAGATGGGACAACCTTTTAGTGCTGTCATAATAAGATCCATACCCTACTCCAGCTGAAAAGCTGAGCCACTATTTATGTCAAAAATAATTTAAGGCACTGACTTGATCCAATTGAAATGTATTCTCTTAAATATTCTGAGGATGGATTTTTGCAATTGTGTATACCAAACAGTATGCAAAACAGTATTTTTAATGTAAACTTCATCTGTAACTTAAAGAGCCTGTTACCCCTGTGCTCTGTAATTTAATTAATTCATCATGAATTCTGGGTTAAAGTACAATGGAGTAGATTCATTGTATCTGTCAAAAAGACAGTCTTTTCTATTTTTCATGCTCTCTTTAGATTTCTGTACAAAATATTCCAGAAGGTGGAAGTGTCTTTGGGGCACAAATTGCAGGAATTAAAATTATTTTGTAACATGGATTCATAAAAAGTTTTGTATTCTAATCTGAATGGGGTAGCACAAATGAGGTACAAATGATTGTATGTGGAGTAAATGCAGGCACGGAGATAAGATGAAGTCATTTATTAGGCAATAATACTAAATATTATTATTACTAAATGCTAAAATTGTGTTGACTTGTATTATTATTTTGTGGTTCATAATTTAATGATATGTGAGTTTTATTTGTGTTCTTTAGGGTGGAAATTTGCTACATTCCCCTCCAACTTGAAGTTGGAATAATTTCAGAAATTTAGGACACCAATTGCTGAAATACTTAATTGCTGCAAGAATATAGTTTCACATGTCGTATCTGTTCTCAGGGTAAGGCAGTCAGCTTCCTACCTGAAGTGGTGTACAAGAAAATAAAAAAGCCATCAAAGAATAACGAGAGAGTCATTAAGGCATATTGATTTCAGGAAACGATTAGATTGTAGCAGGGAGACTTCAGCAATTAAGTTGGACTGACGGCATTGTAATTGCACTACCATTTACAGTGACCAGTCAACCAATAACATTAATTCCTGTAGGAATTTTGCTAATAATGTTTATGGTCATGGAAAAAACTTCGCATCCATGTAGGTGTTAGTGATAACCTCATAAATAGGGATGTGTACTTCCAGCAGTAATTTAAGGAGAGAAGGAAATGTGTGATGTCATAGTTATTGAAACCAGGATAGGTAAACAGCAAATTCTGACATGGAAAGTACTTTTTGCCTCTGCTAAGGCACTTTTCATTCAAGAGTATGAAATACATAGCATATAACTGACCAATGGACACTGTAACTAGCAACCATCCTTCAGTTAGTGCTGTCATATAATGAAAATTACATAGTATACATTTCCGCTCTACTTTCAGTAATACATGATGTTCTATTAAAAAGTAACAGGGGTGGTTTGGGGTTTTTTGATCTCAGGTGCTTGCATGATATGTGTAATTAGTAGTGTTAGTCTTTGAAACATAAGGTTGTAAACTGAAAATTCTAGAAGTTCACTGTAAGACATCTCATTACAGAAAAAATAAAAATCTTAGAATGGGTTAATCTAACCCGTTATTTGCTCACAGAAATGATAGGTGTGTGTTTTTTTTTTCAGCTCACTTAGGGTTCTTTCCACTGCAGGTCCTGGCTCGTTTGTTTACTTTCAGCCTTCTTAGAATAGAAACATAGTCTCAGAGACCTTCCTGTAAAGACTAATTGCTCATAAACAGGTAACTAGCATTTGGTCATGAACAGCTGGTCATCCTGTGTATCCTCCCTGAAGTCCTCTCTAGAGGACAAACTGTCTGAACATGCAGGTTCTCTTTGCAGTGAAATTCTTGGAAAACCTCTTGAGTTTATCTGTGTCATCAGTATTCTTCATTTTCCAAGGCCATTCTATTCACTAAAGTTCATCACTGGCAGTTTTTTATGTTTGTGCATTGTGTTTATGCTTGGCTTAAGAACCTTAGAAGGGGTTTTGTGTGGTTGGTTTGCTGTTTTTGTAATTTTTTTTAACCTGAGGCCGATATTTCTGATATGACAGCAATATTAGTTCAGTAAAGCCCACAGACTCTAATATTAATTTTAAAAGTACTAGTCAAATGGTCTCACATTTAATTAGATAGCAAGGAAGTGGAATTCCAGCATGTGGTTTGTGTGCTGTAATAATTACTCCTTTTCCTTGATGTTGTTCGGAACACAGCAGTCAAGTATTATTAAAGTAATCAGCAGCTTTTGAATCAAGAAAATGGATTTAGATTTTAAATTTCTGTAACACAATTCATGTCCAGAAGTTGTGGCACTACTCATACTGAATCATACCGGTGCTTTGTCAGCTTTTGTATGCAAAGTGCTGAAAAGGTTGTCTGAAAATAGCAACTTTATCAGCTGTGCATTCTTCAGTGAAGCTGTGGCTGGATGCTGGGTTTTTTTGCTTGCTTATATTTCAGGATATGAATATACCTCAACTCATTTTGCCCTATTCCAAAATGTGCTTTTTGTGGGGCTATTTTAATCTGCTAAGTAGGTATTTCGCTATATTAGTGGAAGGGTGGAAATGACTGTAAATATATCTAGTTCTTTCAAAATGAGTCATCATTTTTTCTCTTCTCCACAAGAGCAAGACTCCAACAAAGAGAAGTGTTAGAAACAGATGTGGCTTGAAAGAGCTGCTTTTGTGAAAGAATAAGCAGAAGTTGAAATTAATAGATAGCTCACATGCATATTCTTTAGAGTAGCCCAGTGCTCTGAAAGTAAATGAAGAGAGATTTACAGCCCTAAGGACTTGTAACTATTCTTTTAGAGCATGCTTACCAATCTGTTCATTCTGAATGTCTAGACAAGTGAATTTTGAGCCTGTTTATAATCCACAGGTATCTGGCAGCTTTTGTGGGATGATCAGCAAAGTATTAAGCTTAAGGAATGCAAATTGTGTGATGGTTAGGTTTTTGTTTGTTGGTTTTTTTTGTGGGGTTTTTTTTGTTGGTTGGGTTGGTTTGATTTTTTTTACCTAAGATACGCTTCCCAAATGATTTCCTTTCATTTAGAGTGTTCAATTTTGGCAGTTATGCCTATACTAAAATGGCTACTATTAGAGGGGAAAATCAGAATAGTATCATTTATCTATGGAATTTGTTTAAGACTTCTGTTGTTTTCTCGGGTTTGTATTTAAAGGAATATGTATTCTTTTTTGTCTTCAAAACAAGCTAAGCAGAACAATATTTATTCTCTATTTCAGTTCTGCTTTTGTTGACATGTTTCAAGTGGACAGTCACCTAGTGCTGGTCAATATCTTCAAGCTAAGCTTAAGTGAGGAGGTATTCAAAGCGTTGGCATATTTTATTGCAAAGGAGGCATTATTTTAAAGAGGGAATTATGTGCAGTATATTGATTTAACAGGATTGATTGGCAGGGGCTTCACTGAGCTTTTCATCACTTTCCTCTTCAGCTTTGTATTTATGTGATCACTTTGATAGTATATGGGTTCCGAAAACATAATGACTTTTTAAAAAAAAGGTTTTTAATTTTAGAATTTTACTTTTACATAAAAATTGGGAAGTTAAAGTCTTGTAGCTATTGTGTCTGAAACTTTAACATGGGTTCCGTTGTTGCTTTGAAGGCCGGGGTTTAAGTCGATTTATTTTTCGCAACACTATAGTTGGGAAATATATTTACTTCAAATACAGTAATTATAAAGATACTGGTGGCCTTGTATAGCTTTGCTTTACCTTCATATACACTGGTGAGATTTATTTTTCATTGGAAGCTGCTGACTCTCCTATGGAAATGAACTGTGCATTCCAGCTTGTTTAGTTACAAGGTCAGTTGTTTTCACTCTCTTTTATCACTTCTTACATGAAAAGTCTTTTGCAGTGTGAATGATTCTTCTTGATACTCCAGATTTCCTCTTCTGATTCTAAACCAAAGAAGCTTTATGGACCTGAGAAATTGGCAAAAGTATACAGTTATTTTTCCAGATTCTGTTAGTATGCAAAGCTAGCTGCTTAGAACTTAGATCCTTAATGAAAGGAGAAGCTTTTGGAGAAAGAAACAGCTGGAAGAATGATTAAAAAATCAGCAATATTAACTCATGTGTAGAAGGTAGGATTTTTCAGTCTCCTGAGGTAGCTGAAATGGACTTTTTTATTAGTAGGTGCTGCTGAGATAAGCAGCAGTGAGTGAGACCTAATTATCTATACTAAAAATCATCCCATTCAGATGCTGCACTACTCTAATGCAATATAAATATTTTTTATATAGTCTTTGAATATTGGAGAGATTCTGCAAAATATCTACATTAAATGAGCCTATATTCTTTCATTCTTTTACATAGTGTTCCAGGAAAAAATAAATAGGTTTTACTGAGAAAATTATCATACTTCCCAAAAAGTAAAAAAAAATGTAAATACAAACTGTTCTTAACATTCATTAGAATCATAGATTCATAGAATAGTTACTGTTGGAAAGGACCTTAAGTTCATCTAGTAACAAGCCCCCTGCCATGGGCAGGGACACCTCCCACTAAACCATGCCACCCAAGGCTCTGTCCAGCCCAGCCTTGAACACCACCAGGAATGGAGCATTCGCAACTTCCCTGGGCAACCCATTCCAGTGCCTCACCACCCTTGCAGTAAAGAATTTCTTCCTTATATCTAACCTAAACTTACCCTGATTCAGTTTGAACCCATTACTCCTTGTCCTGTCACTACAGTCCCTAATGAAGACTCCCTCCCCAGCATCCCTATAGTCTCCCTTCATATTCTGGAAGGCTGATATGACGTCTCCACGCAGTCTTTATTTCTCCAGGCTGAACAGCCTCACTTTCTCATCTTACCTTCATACAGGAGGTGCTCCAGTCCCATGATCATCCTCGTGGCCCTCCTTTGGACTTGTTCCAATAGTTCTGTGTCCTTTTTATATTGAGGACACCAGAACTGCACACAATACTCCAAGTGAGGTCTCACGAGAGCAGAGAAGAGGTGCAGGATCACTTCCTTTAGACCTGCTGGTCACACTCCTTTTGATGCAGCCCAGGATACGGTTGGCTTTCTGGGCGGTGAGCACACACTGCTGGCTCATGTTCATTTTCTCATCAGCCAACACCCCCAAGTCTTTCTCTGCAGTGAGGCTCTGAATCTCTTCTCTGTCCAGCCTGTAGCTGTGCCTGGGATTGCTTCGACCCAGGTGTAGGACCTTGCACTTGTCATGGTTAAACTTCAGGATGTTGGCATTGGCCCGCCTCACAAGCGTGTCAAGGTCCCTCTGGATGGCATTCCTTCCCTCCAGCGTATCAACTGAACCACAGAGCTTGGTGTCATCGGCATACTTGCTGAGGGCACACTAAATCCCACTGTCCATGTCACCAACAGAGATGTTGAACAAGACCGGTCCCAACACCAATCTCTGAGGGACACCACTTGTTACTGGTGTCCAGCTGGACCTTGAGCCATTGACCACAACTCTTTGTGTGCAGCCATCCAGGCAGGTCTTTATCCACAAGTGGTCCACGTATAAATTTGATCGCTCTCTAACTTAGAGACAAGAATGGCTTGTAGGACATTGTTGAATGCTTTGCACAAGGCCAGGTGGATGACATCAACTGCTCTACCCCTGTCTATCAGTTCCATAGCCCTATCATAGAACGCCACCAGATAGGTCAGGCAGGATTTTCCCTTAATGAAGCCATGCTGGCTGTCCCCAGCCACCCTGTTGTTTTTCATGTGCCTTAACATGCCTTCCAGGAGGATCTGCTCCAATATTTTGCCAGGCACAGAGCTAAAGCTCATCCATTTTCCCCAACTTGAAAATGGGGGTTATATTTCCCTTTTCCTAGTCATTGAGAGCTTCTTCTGACTGCCATGATTTTTCAAATATGATGGGCAGTGGCTTAGAAACTTCATTTGCCTGCTCCTTCAGGACCTGAACCTGGATTTCATTCAGGTTCCTAAGGTGGTCTTGAACTAGATCCCCTCCTAGGATATTTCCAGAAATACTTAATGTATTACGGATGCAAAGGTTTGACCGGATGACCCTTGAGGTCCCTTCCGACCTGGGGTTCTATGATTCTATGATGTAGTAGGCTGTCATTGAACTTTTAAAAATATATAATCATAGAATCATTTAGGTTGGAAAAGATCCTTAAGGTCACTGGGTCCAACCTTTAACATTACAAGAGTCCTCTACTAAACAATGTCCCTAACTGTTGTGTCAAACATTGTGGTTTTGCTGATCTGGCCTTCAATTATGTGCCAAAATTATGTGCTGGTTTATAGAATGTAAATGGCTCTTGACTAACATGCTAAAAAGAGTGTCATGCAGCTGGCAAAACACCAGAGGCAAACCCCCATTGCTAGGGAAAAGACAGTGGGATAAATATTTCCCAATATATTTTTTTTACCCTATATACATTTGTACACCATTTTTTTTGGTTTGTTGGTTGTTTTTTTTTTTTAATCAAAGATTAATTTGCACTCTAAATCAGTAGAAGCTATATCAGAATACAGAAAAATTGTGAAATTCATTTAGTATAAATATTATGTTGTTAAATACGTTGTTTTATGTGGTGTTAGATTAAGAAAATCTATGGTAACAGTCAAGCACCCAAGGTGAGGTGTGAAAGCTGGATAACATTTTCATGGAAGATACTGAGACTGAAGTTAGCTACTTAGACTAAGTGAGATACTTAGTCTGTAAATCTACATCTTCAAAGAGGCTCTGAGGATAAAAATACTTGATCAGCTAGTACCCCACAATCAATATTCTATGTTCAGTCAGCTCTCCCAAAATACATTTCTTAAGCTTAGGACTTTGTGAAATTCTGTATTTGTGATTTGGAGATCATTTATCAGCATCCGAAGGAAAAACATAGCTTAAAATATTCAAAGATATGAACTATAGTCTTCTATTACTGTGTTTGAATATTTGCTATAATTTTAATGAAAATGTTCTCTATAAATTGGGTGTAATCTTGCAAAGGCTTCGATAAATAGCATAAAGCAGGGAACAGTGTAACCAGATGACAGAAGTGTAAATAGTTTAAAGATTAAGTAATTTCTGAATTGTCAGGACGAAGCAATGGAAGAACTGGAACCAAAACTCACCTTTCCTTTCCTCTTGAACAAGAATGCACTTATTGGTTTAAGTAAATTAATTAGGAAATCATTGAGTAATCCTTGTATAAACCTAAGTAATCATGATTAAACAACAGTAGCTTTTGTCTACAGTAGCAATTATTTGCAGCGTATTGATATGCTGATAGTGTTTTACCACACCTCTTATGCTACTTAACTCAATGTGCTTAGGGACAATTAGGGCAGTGAACTTAATGCTGTCTCAGAAAGAATCTGAATTTTCAGAAGAAACATGCATGAAATGGTACCAGCAATATGTCCTGAAACTAGGGTCATAGAATCATAAAATGGTTAGGGTTAGAAAGGACCTTAAGATCACCTGGTTTCAATCCCCCTGCTGTGAACAGAAACACTTTGCACTAGACCAGGTTGCTCAGGACCCTGTCCAGCCTGGCCTTGAGAACTGCCAGGGTTGGGCAGCCAAGGGATCCTTGGGTAGCCTGCTCCAGTGCCTCACCACTCTGACAGTAAAGAATTTCTTCCATATAACCAAATTAATTCTCCCCTGTTTAAGTTTGAACCCTTCACCCCTGTCCTGTTGCTACAGTCCCTGATGAAGAATCCCTCTCCATCATCCTTGTAGACCCCCTTCAGATATGGGAAGGCTGCTATGAGGTCTACATATAGCCTTCTCCAGGCTGAACAACACCTATTTTCTTAGTATCCCATAAATTTAACATTGTGATGTCTTGAGGAGAGGAGTTGATTCACCAGGAGAGGCTAAACCATCTAGGAAATAACATTTGCTTTTACAGTTTGGGTGGGGTTTTTTTGGCCATACATTTTTTGGGTTTTTTTCTTCTTTTTCCCTTTACTGACAAAACAAATTTATTTGTTGTTGGAAAGATAAAACACTTCAGATTTCGCTGTGGAACTGACTGGCTTCTTCCCTAAAATATTGACTGATAAAAATGCATAGGAAACATTTACTGCCACAGAACCAGTTGTCCTATATGTCTATAAAAATTGGTGATGGTATCTGTGACACCTAAAGCTTCAATGGAAAATTGAATTGAAGTAGGAAATTGAATGAAGTATTTGGAAGCTGTGACAAAGTTGTGTTGAGTATTTGACTCCTTTTTCAGGACTGCATTGTGAATCTAAGTGGTAGTTTTTGCTGTGCCAGTTTTGTTGAATCATAAACAGCAGTTCACTAGTAGACACAATGGCCTAGTTTTCAAAATTATCATCTGAAGTACACATACAGAAGTGCTTTTAAATGTGAAGACCATAATGTGTTTCCCATTATAACAACACTTTGTATTGCTGTAATACATTCCATTAGCAAATGTCACCATACTTTGCAGCTGCTAATGACTTGAGTCCCCTAGTGAAGAAATGTTGCTGTTCCTGTTTCACAACACATGACAGAGAGAGTAATGTGACAGTGTGTTTCTCGAACTCCTACATCGCCCTTTAATGACAGTGTAGGAGTTGGAGAGGTGAATCAACTAGGGAGGAAAGTATGTGATTTGAAGCACTTCTCTTTTTATTAATACCGATACTCTGCAGCTCTCTCATTGCCAGTTAGCTGGACAAACCAGGGAAATTGCCCATTCAAAGTTTTTGCTACTTTAGAGCAAATCATCTGTGCAGGTCTCTTGTACCAAACCTGCAGATCTTCTTTTCCTTACTTACTCCGTTCACAGTTTTGCCGAACTCTCTAACCCTATCAAGAGAATTGTTTCCAGGCTGTACTTCTGACATAGCAAGCTTAAAAGTCTGGCAGGTCCCATCTGTGTTTGCCTTAAGCAGAATATTGTGTAGCATCAGCGAAGGTGGGAATTCAGTGTTCCCCACACCAGTGCCTTCCAAAATTGTTACTGAATTTAAAACAATCCTTCCAACCTTCTCTCACAATAATTTGGACTTTTTCTGATGGTAACATGCTCAGATAGCCATTCTGCTGAGCACTGATACCACTTCATACTTTAAAGGCAGCATAATAATGGCATGATGCTCTTTTTTTTTTTTTTTTTTTTTTTATGTGCCAGTAAGGATGAATTTGGAGGGCAGTGAAATTATTATGTGCCTTCCTACTGATAATTGTATGCTTGAAGAATAAAGTGGACCCATGCCACCAAGTAACAAGGCAAAACATTCTGTAAAAATTGTAAGGACAATCTAGAAACTATCTTCTTTCCTTATTCCTTTTTTTTTCACCCACCTTATGAAGGAAAAGGCAAACATAGCTTTACCATTAAAACAGCTGTGGATTTGGGTGAAGGAATAAGTCTGCAGGAATGAAAGACAATGGGAGGACGGGGTTAAGAAGACCAGGACATGGAGCTGAAGACAAGGGAGTGCTATAGATATTGGATATATGTTCTATCTTATTGGCAAGAGTGGTATCTTAATTTATGAATATTTGAATGCAACTGTAACTCTTCACTACTTCAGGTTTTCATACGCAGTAATCGGAGAATGCATTACTTCACTGTGGCTTACTTATTTTCTGCATTTCCCAAAATAACTGATTCCTTGAAATGGCAAACATCCTTTCTGATAAGATAAATGCAATGCTATATATCTTCCACTTAAATTTTAAGTGGAGTTTTTCTTAAATTAAATTATTGTGCCAGCATCAGATATAGTGGACCCTAGAATGATGTTTTTAAGCCTAATCTATTTCAACCATTTTCTGAAAATTAGTATCAACCAGTGAAATTATTTGTAATGAATAATTCTGCTGATTTATGTTATGTGTTAAGTTTTGTAAGAAAATAGGATGTTCTTTTTTTCCCAGCCTGCTTGTGTACCTCCTTCTTACATACAAAAATGCTGAACTCTTTCCTAATTTCATCTGGAAAACAAATCCATTGGTTTGAACTTGTTTTTCCCCAAAGTATTTGATTAAAGGCACATAGATTCCCCTATAAAAAATAGGTTTAAACTTGAGATTTTCCATACCTGCATGCACACATCTTCTAGTATTCCAAGAGAATGTGCTCAGAGATGCATTAAAGGGAAATACTGATGGGGGATTTCAATCAGCAAGACTTGGGGGGGAATTAATTCACAGTACAAAAATTGCTTTTGCTAGAAACAGTTATTTTGCCATCATTGGATATATTCCATCTGTATCCCAAAGATGGCTTTTGCATCCTGAAGAAAAATAATGTATATTGCTTCAGTGTAGAACATTTGTTACTTATTGATTGGGCCTAAAAAGAGAATTGATTGGGGAAAATGATAAAAACATGATTTGATGGTTTATACTGGCGTTTGATATACTACTTCAGTTCAAGCAAATACTTGCCACTGTCATGGACTGGTGTTGTGGTTTAAACCCAGCTGGTAACTTAAGTACCATGCAGCTGCTTGCTCACCCCTGCCTTCCCCTTTCCCCATGCAGGATGGAGAGGAGAATCGAAAGAGTGTAAAGGCCACAGTTTGAGATAGGAGCAGTTTGATAATGAAAATAAACGACTATGTAATAACAATAACAACAATAATAATAATTATAATAATAATAATAGAAATAAGGAGAGAGATATAAAACTGAAAGGAGGAAATATAACTAAAGTACAATATAATACTATTACTGCTAATACTACTACTAATATGGGAAATAAGGATGGGAGAGAATATAAAACTAAAAGCGGAAAGAAAAAAAACAGAAACACAAGTTATGCATAATACAATTGCTCACCACCTGCCTACCAGTACCCAGACCAGTCTTGCACAGCGATCGGTCCTTTGTGGATAACTCTCCCCAGCTTATACACTGGGCGTGTTGTGCTGTGGTATGGAATACTCCTTTGGCTAGTTTGGGTCACATGTTCTGTCTCTGCTTCCTCCTGGCCTCTTGTGCCCCTTCTTGCTGAATAGAGAATGAAAAGTCTTTGATCAGAATACGAACCACTTAGTGACAAGTAAAACATTGGTGTGAAATCAGCATTGATTTCCGACTAAAGCCATTTTTACCTTGCAGTACGCCCAAGGCCATTATTGTTTTTTAAGTGTCTTCTCCAGTGGTATTCAGAGCTTGCTTAATGAAAGTCTCTGGCCTACTTCTGTAGCATTAAATTAATATGTGAGAATGAAGATTAACCATTTGGGTTCTGTATGTCTGTACAGTAAATCAAAGAACACTGTCAGTAATTTGGATTATGTAATTTAGTTCATACAGATGAATGACTATGTAGTCAAGCGTGTCACATTAAGAAGCTGTTCATTTGCAGGGCAATGGATCTTAAAAGTAGTCTATTGAATTAGGTCTAGAGGAGTTAGTGGCACAGGCTTGATCACTCTGATCACTCTGACATTGTATGTACAGTTGTCACTAATATGATTCAGAGAAGAATTTCCACAGAAGAATAACTGAAAATATTCTTTCTGTCCCATGAGGGAAAGAAGTTCTGCCCCAGACTTGGAGTACAAAGGCAACTTATTTGGAAGATCATTCAAGAGAAATATCAAGGGGTTAATTTATTTATTTATTTATTTATTTATTTATTAATAGTGTCCTCTCTCATTTACTTAATTTTCACAGTTCTCTTGTCATTATTATTATTATTGGTGGTAACAGTAGCAGTTTGTGTTATACCTCAGTTACTAAACTGTTATCTCAACCTGTGGAGTTACATTCTTTCGATTCTCCTCCCCATCCCTCTGGGATCTGGGGGGAAGAAAGAGGGAGGAGTGAGTGAGCAAGCTGTGTGATTTACAGCTTAAAACACGACAGGTTTTTTTTGCACCCAACGTGGGGCACGAAGGGTGGAGATAACAACAGGGCTAATAATCACTCATCACAATGCTGATTTGTTGCCTTTCAAAGTTGTTGCTCTGGATCTCACAGGTTCAGAGTATGAAACTTTACTTACAGCCAGTATTTGTTATCTTAACTTTTTTCAGATATGGATTTTGGGTTATGGTTCTTGTTACATTGTCCTTTATTGGAATGACTTTTAACACAAAAGACTCAGCGATCATGAAACTAATATGGATTTTGTTCCCGGTGTGGTCATCACCTCTATACTGTAGGGGGTATATAATAGAAGTGTTTAGCAATTACACATCTCTTTTCACCTCCTTTGGTGGTCAGCCTACAAAGGAGACATGCTTTTATGCTCCCAGCCCCCCCACCAGACCCTTTACAGCATCATTTGAGAATTTTGAAGGTTCTGAGTGGTCTTTAGGTACTCTTGAGACCTGCCTGCTGATTGTGATGAGGATTGCCATGTTGGCACATACGGAGTGTGTTTTACCCATGGCCATTTCGCCTGGTCCCGAGAGTTATACACAGTCAGGTTTGGGACTTGTCTAGGGTTAGACAATATAGGGGGAGCAAGAGATTTTCCCTGAGGCTGGATAGTCATGAGTGGCAGGGTGTATGAGATAACACAAGCAAGCATCTAGGCCAGTGGGCCCCTCCAGTGCTTTGGAACTTCATCAGTGAACAGAAGCAAAATCCAAAAAAATTAGTAAAATACTTGAAGGAGGTGTGTTGTCATTCTTGTTACATGAGAGATGGACAAATCATGGCACCACCATGCTGGGGCTTGGCCTATGCTTACAGAGCCCTGTTCAACTCTGTCCAGCACCTTCAAAAGGGAAGAAATGTCCCTGGATCTGAGGGCAGAGTAATGGACAGTGCAGCTACTCCAGCTCCAAGCACAGCAGCTACGCCACCACCGTAAGTACAGCCACTACTCAAATCACAGTGACAAGTACAGCAGCTATCCAAACTGCAGTGATAATCACCGCAACTAAACCAGAGGACCAACTTGTGCCAATACTGGTTGCGCCTGTATGCAAGAGGAAGAGTGAAAAAGAGGCAAGAAAGATGAAGCAAGATGAAGAAACAACATACTTACCACCTTGGACAGCATCTGACCAGGAGTCATCATCACATGACAAAGAAGAAGAAGAAGAAGTGGTGACTTCCTGATCTTGGACCTCAACCAAGCTACGGAATATGTGAAAAGACTTTACCCATCAGCCAGGGGAGCGCATCATCACCTGGTTGCTCCGATGCTGGGACAGTGGGGCCAACGGTCATGAACTACAAGGTAGTGAAGCCAAATAGCTGGGATCACTTGCTAAGGAAGGAGGAATTGACAGAGCAATTGCAAGAGAGAAATGGTCCCTCAGCCTTTTGAAGCAGCTCTTGGCAGCTATGAAAGAAAGGTTTCCATACAAGGATGATGTTATGAGTCATTCGGCCTACTCTAGAAAAGGGATTATTCTAGAAAAGGGCATCCAGTATCTGAGGGAATCAGCCATTGTAGAGATGATCTATCATATCAAGCTGAATAACAGGGATATACCCATAGATCCAGATGAAGTCGAATGTACACGACCCGTGTGGTGGAAATTCACATGGAATGCACCCTCATCATATGCCCAACATTGGCAACAGTAACCTGGAATGACATAATACCACCAACAGGGGATGAAATGATTCATAAACTCTGAGAGTTCGAAGGCAATCTCACCCCTTCCGTCATTTCAGCTGTGGAAAAACTGCCCCAGGACCTCAAACAATTGGGAGACAATCTGTCCAGCTCCTCACATATACCAACACATGTCTGAGCTGTTGACAAAAGGCATCCTACTGTTCGAGGGGGAAGATATAGAAGGTATACTCCATGGGCCACCCTATGATTTTACCTGTGAGATCACAGAGAAGACATGACGAAGTGGGATGGAAAGCCTACTTCAGTTTTGGAATAACGGGTGCGTGAACTGAAGAGGAGAACAAAGTTCAAGGCTGATCACCCCATGAAGGCTGCAGCTTCAGTCTCTGGTGAGCAGCTTTCCAGTTGGAGTGGAAGAGCTGATTTTCTTCATCTCCTGTGATCAGGAATTATTCTTGTCAACAAGACGTGAGTGACCAATGTGATGACTATTAGAGGGGCCTTGCCTCCAGCCAGGTGGAGGTAGGAGACAGTCGGAATTACTGGACTGTGTGGATCAGATGGCCTGGCACATCAGTCCCACAGAAGTATAAGGCTCTAGTAGATGCCGGTGCGCAGTGTACCCTGATGCCATCAAGCTTTTGAGGGATGGAACCCATTTATATTTCTGGAGTGACAGGAGGATCCCAAGAGTTGACTGTACTGGAGGCTGAAATCAGCCTTACTGGGGGGAAAATGGAAAAAGCACCCCATTGTGACTGGTCCAAAGGCTCCGTGCATCCTTGGCATAGATTACCTCAGGAGAGGGTACCGATGGGCTTTTGATAGTGCTGCTTTGGAGACAGAGGAAATTGAGCAGCTCTGCACCTTGCCTGGTCTTTCAGAAGATCCTTCTGTTGTGGGGTTGCTGAAGGTCAAAGAAGAAGTGCCAATGGCGATCACAACAGTGCACTGGCAACAATATTGCACCAAATGAGACTCCCTGATTCCCATCCATAAGTTGATCCGTAGACTGGAGAGTCAAGGAGTCAAGGAGTGATCAGTAGGACCCACTCACCCTTTAATAGCCCCATATGGCCAATGTGAAAATGTAACAGAGAGTGGAGAGTAACAGTAGACTATTGTGGCCTGAATGAAGTCACACCACCCTTGAGTGCTGCCGTACCGGACATGGAGTATGAACTGGAGTCAAAGGCAGCCAAGAGGTATGCCACGATTGATATTGCCAGTGCATTTTTCTCAGTTCCTCTGGCAGCAGAGTGCAGGCCACAGTTCGCTTTTACTTGGAGGAGTGTCCAGTACACTTGGAACCGACTGCCCCAGGGGTGGAAAGACAGCCCTACCATCTGCCATGGACTGATCCAGACGGCACTGGAAGAAGGGCAAGCTCCAGAACACCTGAAGTGCATTGATGACATTATATGCGATACAGCGCCTTTGACATTGGCAAAAGGAAAATTGTCTTCATAATAAAGTTTTTCAACTTCTTACTGTGGTAGTGAGGTATGTAACGAGGGAATGTAGTGTGCTGAACACAAGAAACTGGAGGACTAGGTGAAATTCTGCATTGCCTGTCTAGTCAACTTCACTGATGGGCCACACAGTAATCAATGAAAATATGTATTACAGGGAACTGATGTATCTTGAAAGGCAGTTGCTTTGCAGGCTTACTCATTCTTTCTAAAGCTTTTCATCCAGTTTTTGTCTTATCTGTGGCTTCCTGTTTTCTCTGTTTAAATGGTGCCCATCTTACTCCCTGAAGTAACTTCTAAAACGGATACATCATATTGTATGTATGTCGATCAATTTATTTGTTTTCCTGCCATATACTATATTTTAATTCAATTTTTTGTATCATTCATGAGGTATACATTCTCTGCAGATCCATTCCTCATTTACTCAGAATTTTCTACTGAACAACTGAGTCAGTGTTAAAGCTTTGTGGGTTTTTTTTAAGTGTTTATCCTAGACTAAGGCATATTTCCAACTTGAATGAATTTACAAATGTAGCTGTGTTGTTTCATCATTTCTCAACAATGATACAAAGCAATTCAGTGAACATGCTGTCTCTTCTGTCATTAGGTCTCACCAAAATGTATGTGGCAAATAAACTTCTCAGCTAAGGAACAGGTCTTTCACCATCAACCCCTGTGAGCTTCAAAATATGAAACTGTGCGTTTCATAAGGCAAAACGTGATTTAATTCTTAGTGTACATTCAGTTACATCTCCCAATAGTGATAAAATATCTCTCAAGTGATAAAATATTTAAAATGAAAAAAAAAAGCTTGCCATAGTAGTTATTGAATTGCAAAGAATGTGATGGATGGCAAAAGGTCATAAGCATTATTGGCTAGAAACGCTTGGAGACTTGTGTTGTAAAGAGAGTTTTGTTCGCCATCATCCTACTTATATGCCGAGGGTTTAGTTTTGTGATACTTTTAACGAGCTTCTCTCAAAAGAATTAATCCCTATGTGTTTGTTTTATATATATATATACACACATATATATATGTTATTGTTATAGATATATTATTGTTATATATATGTGTGTGTGCGTATATATATATATATATATATACACACATATTTTCGATTTAGCTCTTGTCATGTTTGTGAGCTCAGGTTTCATGATTTTCTAAATGTTGCAGTTCGCTAATGCTCACGTTTACAATGAAAATGGTATAAAGAATGAAAGAATACGATAGTTGAGGTGACTATTATTTGGGTAAATACTTCAGAAAGAATCAGACAATGTACAGTTTTGATTTTAGTATCTCCTCTTAGACGGAGTAGATTCCTGTTTGCTTAAAATTTCCCGTTGCCTCTCCTATCCTCCTGGTTAAGCATACCGTGAGGATAGGAGATGCATCAGGAAATATTTAAGAAAATATGGTTTGCTTAACCATGATAGGAAATCCTCCAAATCCTAAGTAGCATTTGGAAAAGTAGGAAGCCTGTTCCTAACTGTAGCATGAGTCTGAGGATGTATTTAACACCCTTCTAGGGCCTGTCTCTTCTGAAGTGTCTTACTAACATTAGTTCGTTAGTAACTTATTTTCCCACCTGGCATTCTTGTTTTTTCAGTCAAGCACTAAAGATTCGTTAGGTTTACCTTGAAAGTGAAGAAGGGATAGAAGAAAACAGCAAAAATATGGTCATGGTCCCCTTATGCAGATTAAAAACAGATATAACAAAATTAACTATAGATAAGTGAAACAAAAAAGTAACCACAAAACGGTCACTTTGTTCTGTTTTACGTAGCTAAATGTTGGTTACTTGCCTTCACATCAGTTATTCTGTGTGCAAGATATTTTGTGTGTTTTATTAAAAACTTGAAAGGAAACTTTAATCTAAGGTGCTGTTAACTTGATTCAGTGTGATTTGGGAGAAGGGGAATGCTTGTGTTTGTTTTTCTATCGACTAATGTCTTTCATCTACTATTTGCCACAGATGGGAGATTAATCCATTAATCCCTACAATTCTCCCTTGTGACATACAAAAATGTCTTTATTTTCTAATTTGCACATCTATGCAGTCAAAAATCTTCAAGTGTTTGCTAGCTGTTATTTAGGAATTCTCTGTTCTCTGCACTTCTTACTTTACTGCACACAAAACTCCTCTGGAATTTTTTGTTAAAGAAGGCAATCACCTACTTTAGTAACATCTTTCTGTTGCCTTCTTAACTGGCTTATTAGCAGTTCCAGTATGGAGAGTACTGAAATAAATGAAGTCTTTATTGAGAATTGATGTTCTGAATTTTCAGTGTGGATTTTATATAACTGTTGTTACTTGCTTTTCAGTATTTGATGTTGCAGATTTAGGTTTGGTTCTCCTTTTCCTGTGCCAATAAAAATATTACAGTTATCACCACAAATTATATTTTTTAAAAAAATTATTTTCATTTGTCTGTTTTTTTTTGTATCAGTTATTTTACCAAAGACTAAGGCAAGTTGGCATGAAATACATACCTTTCAAAAGGCATGATGATTTGTATCGCATAATAGTGAAATGGAACAATTGTCAGGAAAAAAAAAAAGTAATGCAAGAATGCGTAATGATACCTACTGCATATTTCTAGATTTTTTTTTCCCTCCAAATGTTGACCTAGTGACTATCAAAATATATGTCAAAATGCCTCAGGTGCCACAAAACTACAAATTATCTTAGGCAGGTCTGTGTATTGACACCTATGGGTGTTTCAAGGCAGGTTATGTTACAATGCTATTAAAGTCACGCTGCTAGAGTAAGTTGGGAAGAAGCTAAAATAAAAAGAGAAATGCCAAAAATAAAGAACTCTTTCTCACTGTAAGAGTAACTTACGGGAAAAGAGGGCCTTACAAGAGGGCACTGCAAATTTTGTCTGAAGGTAGGGATTAATTTTTTTTTTTTTTTTATTTAAAATAACATAGAATTATGTCAAAACAGAAGAAGGAATTTGTATGTTGACGAAGTATGGGGGAAAACAGAAAGGCTAATTTGTGGTAAGGTAAGAAATTTAGTTATTTTGGTGGAAGACTTCTGAATGAAAGTAATTTGTTAAACAGATGAAGGCATGGTTATTAAAGAGTGATGAGAATAGTAAAGAGAGTTTTGTAATTACTTTAAATTTCAGTTACCAGTAACATGATTTCACACTGCAAATAAAAAGATTTAAGCTCAATATTTGTAATATTTTTTTCTGTTGGCAAAATCTATTAAACGTAGGAAAAACTCCTCATTGAAAATATGAAAATGTCTGAAGTTGATTCATTTGATGCCACACTTGCTAAAATACTTGGAAATAAATTGGAGAGAGCAAATCTGTATTAGAAAGAGGTTGTAAGCATTTAATAAATCTGTTTGTTCTGACCACAGAATAAAATTATCACCTTATGAAAATACAGGGCAAACATTTAAACACCATTTTTCTTGATTGAAAGATTTAGTTCATTAATCATGTTAGGGGAAAAAAACTTCATTGTTTTCTATATGAATTCTCTTGACTGTGGTTTTCAGCTATCACTGCACATGTTTTTTAAGATTTTAAGATGTTTTTAAACTTCATTGTTTTCTATATGAAATCTCTTGACTGTGGTTTTCAGCTATCCCTGAACATGTTTTTTAAGATTTAAGGGAGCTTCGTTTTCCTGTGAAAGCTGCAGTTATTTTAATGCACAATGTCATGAAAGGATAGCACAATGAAAATATATAAAGCCAAGATTGTTGCATATGTATGGCTTGTGAGTAGCTGAAACTAAATTTTGTTGATTTGTGAAGTTTAAAATACAGTTGGGGTTGCATCAGATTTACCCTTCAACTATTGTAGGGAAAGAGAAATACATGTGAAATGAAACACTCTTAAAGAAACTTCATCTCTCTCCTCCCCCTTTAAAGCTATTTTTTCTCAGTGTCCTACTTTTTAGCTGCAGTTTACAGTAACTGAGCCATGGTATTTAATTCCTATAAAATGTCACAAATTGTGTAATTGATTAATTTTGGCAAAAATGCTGGCATTGATTTGAGCCAGTGTATGCAATTGTGTCCATGTGACAATCTTATCAGCAATGTTTTATTAGATACTCATAATATTAAACATTTTGACCTTGCAAATGTTTGTTAGTTATGTCTGAGCACAAAAACTTTGTGCTGCGAAGGAATCTTCCTATACTGGAAAAGTTCATCAAATAAACGCCAATCTCTGTTCCCTTTAATTTTCTGATACCTAAATTTGGCAACAGCTGAACAGTATAATTTAGAATAAAACTGGGATTTTTAGGATGTGTATTTTATTCAACTGCCATTCTTATGACATACATGAAATGATTTTGTGCACTTTATGTTAAAGTAGTTAAGCTTTAATGTGAAAAGTATTACAAATAACTTCATTGCAGTATTTTTCAATACACAAAATCAACCAGGAAAATAAAAAGAAACAAAAAACTCTGTTTGCTGGTTGTCCTAATTCAGTGAGGAAGAAAAAATAAATAAAAAAAGATGGAAGGCCAGCTGACAAAAATAGTGTATGGAAATTATCTGCAACACTGAGAATATCACTCTGTTAAATATCAGCCCGTAGAGCTCACATCCCACAGTAAGATCTGTACGTATGTGGGTGTTTGTTATATATGTTGTTATCTAGCTCAAAGAGTCAATTTTCAAAGGGAGGTAGCAATTTCACTTTTAGAAATACTAGAGAGCATCAGCATTCATTTACGCCAGCATTTGAACTTGCTTCGGTGACAGTTAAAAAGGCTTGCAATTTACAGGCAATGTTTTTGGCTTAGTTCTTCATCCCTGATAATTTTTTTCCTATGTGAATGTTGAGCAAAAGGAATAAAGGCAGAAAGGGTTGTCTTTGCAGACTTTCTGCTCTCTCCTTCTACTTAAGGCAACGGTTCAGAGTCCATAGCTCTTTGGGAGCTGATCTTTTTTATTCTTTCATCTGCACTGAATTCTAAACGTAAGCTGCAACAGTGCCATTTAGAGTCTCAGAGGGCAGTGCTAAACTTTAATATAATGGAAATAAGTTTACCTAGCTGATACTGTAGGAGAAGTAAGACATCCAGAGGACACATGAAGTGCAAAAGAAAGATGTACCAATTCATTGCAAATAACCATACGAAAATAATGTTAGATCTCTTAATCACTATAAAAGGCAGGGAAGCCAGGACAACTTAAAAGGAAAAGACAATTTCAGGAATATGCAAGGTGGTGACTTGGTTGGTAGAGCTAATCAGCTGGATGAGTCAGCCCAAGCCCAGGAAAGAATGGTTATGTCTTTGGTTTTACAATTGCACTTTTGCATATTCTTTCCTCCCTCAGGCCCTGCCTGCCATACTTACTCTTTCCTTGTACAAAAGTATACTCTGACGTTACTTGCCATCTGCTCTGAGCCTTCTAGTGTTGGAAGAGATATCATCACAATGCTTTAAAATTTTGGGATTTATTTTGGCTTATAATATAAACTCAATAAAGGTTCTACTGTGTGTAAACTGAGCAAGCTCTTTATCTGACAATGGCAAAAGGTGGTGCTTGTCAGATAATGCCCCATCAATATCTGCAGGCCATACATCTTGTACTGCTACAACAGCCACAGGAGTTCTTTGGAGTTGTTAGAGGGATATCTTTGCCTGTTCTATTTAGGAACTATTTACAGACCTCTTGTCTGTCAAATTCCAAGCTCTAAATCAGCTGAGACTATCTGGGTACACAACTTTCTATGACAGCAGGTTATAGAAGTTCTCTGCCTGCAGTGGCAGAGCTGCTGTACAGGGTGACAGGACCCAGCAATACTACCTTTATTCTGATATCCCAAGTGAATCAAAGTAGTGAAAACCCTGAGGAAGAAATGTTTTCTGATGTTACTGTTACGTTGCATTCTGCACCACAAGAGCATAGTAGTTAGAGTAGTGTACATCTTTGAAATTTCAAATCACCCTGCCTCTATCAGTATTTCCTGAACAACTGTCTTTGATGAAATCTTCATCTATGCCATTTGTCAGCATTTGATCCTTTAAAAGATATAATCTGATCTGCAGCAGTAAACTGTTGGCAAAGCCAAATTCTGGCATGCCTCACTTGCTCTGAGAGAATCCATCAGGCTTGTCCCAAAGAAATTGCATGAACCCAAAATACAGTCTGAGAGGTTTTTTCAAGGTAATTGTAAGTTGTTTGTTCTCATCCACTTTCTCCACATCATGAATGTCTAGGCACAAAACATAAACAGTAGAGCATCCCAAAAATGTAGGAATCGTTCAATGAAATTTTGAAGAAATTAATGTTTTATTTTCATGAGGAATAGGGAGATTGAGCTAGAAAATTTTGGTTATTTTTTTAACACAAATATTTTCTAATTTCTAGATATCTGTTAATTGTCATGTAAGGTTTTGAAGTGTTGAAGTATCCTAAAGAAATTAGTGGCCATTTTCTTCAAGATCTGACAATAGCAGTTACTGGTATCACATACCCCATTTACCTAAATATTTAATATTTGCAGTGCATGTCTTTTTTTTTCAGTGATATGTAAAAGCTCTTCCTTATTTTTTAAAATGGTTTAAATGAAGTAAACACCTTTCATCAACTTTTTTTTTAATATTTACAAAGGTTAAAGCAGTGGCGAAATTACACGTAGCTGAAGCCATGTAAACTTTGATGTGAAATATCTTCCAAAAGTGTATGAGCTTCACAGTAAATTCTAAAATTACATACATCAGTATGCAACTGTTAATCAAGAGAGTGTCAAATAATTATTGAATGGGAAGCTGACTAATTTGCTTAATATGTCAGTGTACTTTCTCTACTGAATTCTTGCAATTTCTCTTTTTTCTTTTCTTCCAGACTGGTAAAATAAACCATAATTTACAACAGTTGCTGTATTTACTTTTGAGAAAATTGGCTCTTTTTTTGCATAACGATAATCCAGCCAAATGTTTTTCCTACCTAAAGGTAGGAAAGAGGTCTAAATAACTGCTACAGCCAAGGCAGTGAAAAATGATAAGCAAAGGTTTCTGTTTAAGAGTTTGCATAGAACAGTTATAATATTTCTCTTTTTACATTTTTAAAACACAATAGTGTTTTAAAACACAATAGTATATAAAACACAGTAGTTTTTTTACGACCTTAAGGAAAACATTTCAAATTTATGCATTCATATTAATGCATATCCTGATTGCCTTTGGGCAGTTTTTTTCAGGTTTTAGTTATCCTTTATGTGTGAAATTTATAGTTTTGGCCTCGTGTCTGTCAAATCAATGCCTCAGCACTGGCAGAACTGAGGTCTACCTTTGTAGCATGTGAATATTTCCATCTAGATTTTTGATAAACAAACTACATACCTGTACCTCTGAGAATGAACAACTTGAGGAGAAAACTTTAGCATAATGTGCTGTTCTCCCTTGAAGGAGTCTAAGTTTAGAACTTGTTTATAGAACTCTCATGAAAATTTACAGGTTGTATTGTGCATTGATTTGTAGTTCTAGGAAGATCACTTATGGCTGAAATTGTTTCTACAACAGATGCCAACCCTAAAGAAAAGTTTTTGAATGCTATACATAAATAGGCCTATTTGTCTTCTTTTTATCCCCACCCTCTTTTTTTTTTGGGGGGGGGGGGGGTTCATGTAAATTTGTCAGTTTTATGATAAAATTTTTCTAAAATTCCGTTAATGTTTTTATGGTGTTTTCTTGTTTGTTTCATTTTTACACCAAGGCAGTGAACTCAAATAGAATTTATTTCCCTGGAACAGATACAAAAGACTGATTTGTGAATATCTTTGCAAAATGTAATCCTCTGTTAGCCAACATATCAGCGGTAAATTCAGAGACATTATTATGCAGAGGTAGGAGAATTCATGTTTGGAATATAATTGTTTGACTTTATTGCTATCCAGCTGTCAAATGAAAAACTTCTTTCTGTTTTACAAAGATACAGCCAGAGAAAAAAGTATATTTTAGTACTTACTGATAAGAACAAGTCTGCTTTCTCTGGCTCTTGCTAAAATTATAGTACCTGTAAGTTGAAACATTCTTTCTTGATAGTTTTATAATGCCAAGAGATGAGAAAGCTGTTATCATCAATTAATTCCTGCAAATGTCACAAGAATAAAATACATTAACTTGGAGAAATAAAATTCACAGATTTTTTAGCTGTTTTGCTGAAATCAGAATGGTGTGAAGGAGATGCTGAAAGGGTAAAAAACAGACTCCTAAAGAAAACTGGCTATAAATAAAGGTTGGCCTAATTCTCACTTATTCTATAGTTGGGTTGTACTGCTTCATAAAATCACACACACACACAAAAAAAGCCCAACACTGCCTATATCATGCATTGGTCTAATTAGGAATTTTCTGCAAAAAACTGACGGGGATGATCCTGTCTGAATGCACAGAAACCAGCTGGTTTCACTGGACTTCCGTTTTGGAAAACACTTTTTAAACCTCCTTTTTTATTTTCATTTATGAAAATGTTTGAATGTGAAGCATTTAAATTTGTATTTCTGAAAAAGATGGTCATTTTATGTGAATGTGAAAATATATTAACAATATGTAGCTAATTTAAAGTAGCTGTTTCCCAGTGAATTTAAGACCAAACAGTAGAGTGAATTTCCTTATTCAGTGTTGCATCAGAAGGAAAGAAGTTGCCCCAGCTGTGTTGCACTCTCCTATACTTACTGGCAAAATAACAGAAAAGTAAATGTATGTATTGAGATTCATGTCATTCTCCTTTAATGCCTGTTCTGAAATACAGCCTGAGGAACTGTGTTTGCCTCAATTGCAAGTCACATCTCTGACTGAGTTATATATGTTCAGAACTTATATTTATCACATTATTTCCATTTTGTCTTTACTGTAATGAACCACAAAATATCTTTGAAAGATATCTCAGGCAATTACTTTTATTTTAGAAAAATGTATTTGTCTTTCTATGGTCAATACCATAAAAAATAATTTAAAAGACTTATTTATCCCAGTAATTAGAGGCAAAGGCATAAAATTTAATAATGGCGATATAAAACATGATTTTCTGTTATTTGAGTCAGATAACTGTGGTGATACAGGAAGAAAAGATTTGTGGATGTTATGTTTTTCAGTAGTGAACTCACTCATTTTATTCTATACAAATATCAGGTTTCCTCTTTAACCCACGAAGCTGACCATGTTGAAGGGGCAGCTGTCTTGGATATCCAGCATTTAATTACCCTAACAGTAACATTTTAGTAGTTTAATAGCCATTTCTGACCTTACAGAATAAGATATATTTCACCTGGGAGAGCTATTACTTTGCTGGCTTTAGAGATTCTTGTCATCCCTCAAAATCTTTTACCCAATTTTATGAGGAAAGGAATCTTACACATTCATCCTATTCTCCCAATTTCCCTGGCTCCCAATAACTTCCATGCTATGCCTATTTCAAACAAATAAAGCAGCAAGTTAGATTCTTCTATCATTTATTTACTACAAGTTCGTTAGGTGTGGAACTAAAAGGTTAATTCCTCTGGAGATTTCTGCAGTGATCTATTTGGTGCATACAAGTGAAGTGGTATGTCTGGCCAGGAGAGCAACCTGCTACAGTTCTGGATGCTTCTTCCCCCATCTCTCCACAGCCTCTTGCTACCTCCCTCCTTCTTTGTGTGATCTCAGAAATGTGACAGGAAGCTACAGTGGTGACAGGTGTTGAAAGATTTGGTACTAGAAAATACCATGGCTTGGTTCTGAGCTGGAGATAACAGCAGATGCATGCTTGTTGGGAAATAAACAGATACAAGATAAGACTTTGTTAAATTTTCTCTTCACATAAAAAATGTAAGCCTGTCCACTGGTAATCATTCTTTTGTTTGGGGTATTTTCTTACCATTTACTCAAAATACATGCTCTTTCTTTATTGCTCTCTACCCAAACTGATTGTTCAAAACTTAATAGTGAAAAATTAGGACCCTTGACCGTTTGATGAATGGGGCTACCGTGAGTAGTAAGCCATGGACTGTCTATTTTGTAGTCATGCATTGGGGGACTCTTAAGAACTGAGTAATAGCATGAAAAATTTGTTTGAGATTAAAACCCTTAATTACTGATTTGGATAGGGCTTCTTTACTAAATTGCAGTGTGTATTTGCAGCTTTGACAATAACTTGTTCTTTTCTTTTGCAGACAACTATGAGCTGTTAACTGAAATATGAAATATAAAATAGCAGTCTGCTAAATATATTGTTATAAAAACTAAGTATTAGATTATTTCTCTTGAGAAAAGTCAAATCTGGTCTGAAACAAAAACTGGGTTAGTAATATATTTATTATTATTTCGCCTTTCAATAAAATTAGTTTAGGTTTTACGTCTTGCCTTCTCTGAGCTTATTTTAATACTGATTTTGTGTTTACTGATGCTGAGTTCTTGCAGGCATTACAAGAATTTATGGCTTCTGTTTATGACAATGCTTCCAACAGCTTAAACTGTTCACTCATTACCTGTTGTATTTCACTCATCGCTTTCTGAAATAGCTCTAGGATATGCTTATTTATTTTAAAGTTGAGAAGTGGAGATGTAGCAAAAAGGCCCCACAAGAAGTGGAGATGTAGCAAAAAAGCAAACAGGCTTCTGCAGCCTGATACGAGCATATACATATATTAGTGAGTGCTAGAATTTTTACCAGTCTTTTCACATATAAATCTGTGAGTAATTCCAATGACTGGACTTCAGGTATTTGCAGAAAATGTTCCTGGGCTAATCAGCATATACAGATTTGAACAGTAACCTCTTGTTCAGACAATTACTAATATACAAGGAATTTTTCTATTGTTAAGGTTCATATTTTGTGTAAAATATTGGCAAAAAGAGTTGATTTGTTAGTTCATTTGGGATTGACAATCTCTTCAACACTTTTTATGGCACGACACATTTGAAACCTCATCATCTTGTTGCAGTACAGCCAAGTGAGAGCTAACACAACTGAGCTAATTTATTTGGATAACTGCATATTTTTGCTCCTGAAAGTGGTGCATAACAGCCCAGTTCTAACTGAACCCGCACAAAGGTTAGGGCACCTAACAGGATTCAGATCTCTGAGTTGCCTTCTCTATTATTCTGCTGGAGAAAAAGAGGCAGAAAAAGCCAGAGATTTTACTGCAGAAATCTTGAAACGCAAATGCAAATAGGTAATTGGAGACATATAGGAGGAAATTGCTTCCGATCTTTTCTCATACAGACAGGTAAGTGCATCCCTGAATTCAAGATCTGTATGGGGAATAATATTACCATGCAGGCTGTAATACAAAGAACTATGTGATTTCAGCTATCAGAAGAGCACAAAGAAATACCTCTCTCTGCATTACGCTACGTTTCTTTTGAATGATTTTGTGCCACTACAGGTGTCCCACTTGGTCTGAGAACTTGTTTTTCTATTATACAGAATGAACACATCAATTTTCTTTACCTACCCTAACAGCAAAATTTAACCAATTATGGCTAATCCATTGCAGAGCTGGGAGGCAGTCACACTGTGCAGTCATGGAATAAGGATTGCAATGTTATATTATGTACCATCATCAGATCTCTTTTGTCCTTGTTCTAAAGATGAATATACATGTGACACTGGAAGAGCCACGTACATCGCCTTCCTGGGAGTCCCTAGAAGAGTCTGTATGTCCTGTTCCCAAAGCATGACAGACTGCCAAGATTGAAATACTAAAGCCAAGACTGAGTCAGTGCCCATTTTTGTTTGTTTTGATTTTTTTTTTACAGAGAGGAAATGTAAAATAGAGCTTTAGAAGAGATATTTTTGCTTACTGCTCTCCAACCTAGTTTTGCATTCCCAGAGGAGTCAATCACAATTTAACTTCTTGTTGTTTCTTCCAGCATGAACATAATGTGTTTGCTAAACTTAGTTTGGATTCTTTATTCTCATTCCCCAAATTTCTGCAGAAATATTTTGAGGTATGCTATTCCTGCTGGGCACATCCTATGAACTGCATGTGTTTTAACAGTTAAAAGTCAGGGTATTATAGATTTCGTATTTCATTTGCCTATTTTCTTCAGTAGATGATGGAATGAAAGGATTTCTACTAAAACATTGGCTAGTATGACACAAGGGACACTGCTATGTTACAAGCGCTCATACTTTATGCAGTTCATTTGGTTCTAACATTTTGTGAGGTTTTGCTATGTTGGTTTTTTTTTTAGGTTTTTAGGTAACTCTTAAGAGTTACTACTGGTACAAACTGAAGAAGCAAGCTATTACTCTTGCACTCAACAAATGGCTTACAAATGTCATAGCCATATAAAAAGTGATTAGCTTTAAGGAAGCTTTCTGTGAGAGTTTTTGAACATATTTTACCACTCTACCACCTTTTACCACTTCTGTGAACTTAAGAATTATATTAAGTTTCTCAAGAGTTTTACTAACTTCTTCTACTATTTATGCAGTGTATGGCTCTCATTTTCCCTCATGAGAGTCCCAGTTAGAAAAACTATATAAAGAAAGAAGATACTAGGAGATGAGTAGCCTAGTTATACTTACTGGAGAAATTCTATCTTTATTTCTTTGTTTGATAATATGCAGAACACTTCAGGGTGAGAAAACAGGCATATTTTCTGTACATCATGAATTTTCTTACATGGTGTCAGAATTGTATTTTTTGCACTTCAGAAAGACATTTTTTTATAACTGTGTGATTAAAGTAATTGTGTATTTCTGTCTTACGTCTTTTCTACTTGTTCTGCGATGTGTTTGTTGTTATTTTGTTCTGTGGTTTTTGTTTTGTTCTAGTTTTTTTTAATTCATCTACAGTATTTTTATTCCTGTGTTTTATATTCCTAATTTGGTGGTTTCAGTTGGTTTCATTTTAACAAGGTCAACTTTATCTACCAGCATGGTTTCATTGAGCGACTTTGGCTTATATTGATTAAGACCGTGTGGAGTAGTTTCTGTTACTTATAGTTGCGCTAAAGTTTCATGAGATTTAAACAGCCTGGACAGAGTCATCCATGTTGCATGTTTGAATCACCATTGTTTTTTTCAGGTTGACAACAAAAAGTGAGTCAGTTTATAAATAAAAAAATAACAAAAGTCAATAAATAAATCAAATAATGTTCTTACAGTGTTTTAGTACTTGTTACTGACTAGCAAGAGCAATGTTTGTTTAAAAAGTCATGTAATACTATCTGTCGATTTCAAATGTTCAGATAGTCAATAAGAATCCAAAGTTATTCTTGTGTATTTGAGCTTAGTATAATGGTTTTTTTGTGTGTGTGTATGTGCGTGTGTGTGAGAGAGAATAGATTTGGTGTCTTTGCAACTACTATATGCAGATACATATTGATCGTCAAGCTTCTAGTTAACAGTTTAGCAGTGGTGATTGGAGCAAACTGGAGTAATCAGTTCTTGTAGAACATTTACATCATTGCCACAAGCAAAGACTAAAATGTGACCCATTTTTATTTCCTCTTCTATCCACTATTCTGCCTAAAAATATTTGACATGAGGTTTAAGCCACTCTAACTTACGCAGTTCGCTCACTCACGCCCCCCTCTTTCTTCCCCCTGCTCCTGGAGGGATGGGAAGGAGAACTGAAAGAATGCAGCTCCCACAGGTTAAGGCAAGAACAGTTCAGTGACTAAGGTATAACACAAATCACTACTGCTACCACCAATAATGATAATGACAAAAGAAATACAAGGGAAGAAAATACAACCACTCACAACCCGATGCCAAGCCCGACCCAGCAGCAAACCCTGCCCTTCAGGATCCCTGCCCTTCTGGGTCCCTTCCCTCTGTTTTTCCATCCTGGGCATGACGTGTTGTGATATGACATACCTCTTTGGTCAGTTTGGGTCAGATATTCTGTCTCTGCTTCCTCATGGCTTCTCCTCCTCTCTGGCAGACCATGAGGCTCAGAAAATCCTTGGTCAAACCAAAACATTCTAAGCAGTAACTGAAAACTTGGGAGTTATCAGCACTGTTCCCAGGCTGAAAGTCAAAAACACAGCGCTGCACCAGCTACCAAGGAGAAAAATGACTGCTACTGCTGAACCC